>OU426980.1:135167332-135354832 GCA_911387785.2 Aelia acuminata | reverse complement strand
AAATACTCAGTTTAATCAAAATCGTTAAAGCCGTTTTTGAGAAAATCTAAAAAAACTTAAAAAGTTATTAAATAAAGTACCCCCTCCCTTTGAGCAATTTTGATGAAATTTTTGCTGTCACATCACAGGCATATAAATACACTAAATACCCAATTTCAGATTCGCACGGCTTATAGTTTTTGAGCTAGTCTGTTCACACACACACACACACACACACACACACACACACACACACACACACACACACACACACACACACACACACACACACACACACACACACACACAGACCATTTCGCGGGACTTGGTCATTTGGACTCAGGGGACCCCAAAACGTGTATTTCCGTTGAAAACCGGAAGTTGAAATTTTTCACGATCACAATACTTCCACTTACTATATATTTCATATATAGGTAAGTGAAAGTAAAAAATAAATAAATAATAAAGGCCTATACCGATTTAAAATTGAGAATTTTCATAGACTATTTACAATGGTTCGGGAAACTGGGTGGATTGAAGTGAAGTGATTGAACAAGTGGGATTTAAAGTTAGAGAGAGTGTCGAAGTGATGGATTAAAGGGGAATAGAGTTCCAAAGGGATGAGGACCGGATAATGATAGATCTTTTGAAAGCTGACGTTTGGTCGGAACGGGAATTGCGGAAATGGACAGAGGATTCGAACTCAAGAAGTTCAGTGATATATGAAGGACGGCGGGATTGGATAACTTGGAAAAGGAAATGCTTATCGCGGTAGGATGGGTATAACCACTTTAACCTTTCGTATAAAGATGAGATGGAGACGTCTCTTGGACCCCAAAGATAAATCGTACGAAACAATTAAATAAACGTTTTAATTTTGCTTCGAGATCCCCAGAGATACCCCTATATACTGCACAACAATAGTCAAAATTGGGAAACACCAGGGAAGTGACCAGTAGCCTACGTGTTTTGAATGGAAAAAGGCTTCGGACATGATTTAATTGCTTTAAGGTGGAAACGATATGGTGGAAAATATTGGAGATGTGGTCTTACCAGGAAAGGGTTTGGTCGAAGGTTACTCCGAGACGTACCCCTCGGTTGATTGGCTTTATTGTCCTCATTAATATATATATATATATATATATATATATATATATATATATATATATATATATTAATGATATATATTAATATACAGGGTGTCCCACGAATGTTGTGTCAGGCTAATGTTCGATGCGAATGTTCCAGAGTCTTTGGAATTTCAAGGCGAAAATCAGAGATCTTATATTGCGTCATATTAGTTACCTTTTGAAGATATTCAACCCTTCCAGAATTTCTCCAGTATTGCTGGAATGGCTCCAGTACTGGAAATTTCACCATAAGTGACTGGTTTTTATGACAGATTCTGATGGTGAGTCGAATTCTAAAACTGTTTTGTATCGGTTACTTTTTTAATCAGATGCACCCTTACATCGATAAAAGCCTAATCCTCTTATTTGAAAGGAACCCTGGAACTACTGGTTTGTTAGATGACAAGTTAATTATGGATTCTGAAGGAAATTGAATTTTATTAATTAAGTAAATATTACATTATTTGAAAATGCAATTGGGTTGATAATATTATTAACAAATATTTGTTTATTTACATAAAAATACTATTTTATGTGTTCAAAGTGACGGCCTTCTTCATTTATGCATAACAAAAGTCTAGAACAGAAGTCTCGCTGAGCTTGCTGTATTTCTTCCGGTGGAATGGAAAGAATCACATTTTGTATTTCTGCCCTCATTTCTTCTACTGTCGACGGTCTATTCATGTAGACGAGATCTTTCAATCTTCCCCAAAAGAAATAATCTAAAATTGTTAAGTCCGGAGATCTTGCTGGCCAATTAATATGCAGACCCCTTCCAATGCATCTATTGGAAAACATGTGATTTATAACGTTCCTAGCCCTAATGGAATAGTGCGCCGGACACTCATCCTGTTGGAACCACCTCACCATACGTTTTTCAAGTGGCACCTCTTCCAGTAAAATCGGAAGATCTTGGAATAGCTGTAATGATGTTTCGAAGAAATGTGGTCCAATGATCTGGTCCCCTATAATGCCGCACCAGACGTTCACTTTCCACCTGTGTTGCTGGTCATGTTGTAACATCCAGTGAGGATTTTCTCTGGACCAATAATGTGCGTTGTGCATGTTCATTAAGCCAGTGCTACAAAAGGTAGCTTCATCTGTCCAAAGCATATTAGAAAAGAAATTAGGATTTTCAGCTATAATTGTTTGTGCCCAATGGCAAAACCTCAATCGCTGGTCGAAGTCACTTTCGGACAATGCTTGGTGTACTGAAAAATGGTAAGGTCTTAATTTTTCATCTTTTAAAAGCCTATGTACCGAACTTCGGGATATGTCAGTTTCCTACTAATATCTCTTACCCTCATCTGCGTATCCTCTTCAACTAAAGCTAATACTACATCTGTATTAGCATTATTCAAAACTGGACGGACACGGTGACAATATTTACTGTAAGGCTTAATTGTGCCTGTTCTTTTTATCCTGTCAGCAATGCGTGAGAATTCTTGATACTTGGGATGGTGCCGCTGTGGATAACGCTCTGCATATAGCCTTGCAGCTGCTCTAAAGTTACTTTTTCAATCAGATGCACCCTTACATCGATAACAGGCTGATTATTAACCATTTTCAAATTTTATATCTAATATTGTTTTTTATTTAAAAAAAAATTAACATATGATATAACAAATGTAAATGTCAGCTGTTTCTTTCAAATATTTGTTCCATCTGTATTTCTTGGTTATAAGATTATTAGTTTGTCAGTATTTGTAAATGTAAATTGGTCAATTTAAAAATATGGCTCATTTTGTAATTCAGTATGACATGCTCATGGCATTAGGACGATGTGACAGAAACTTTAGAGCAGCTGCAAGGCTATATGAAATCATGACCAGGAGGTTGGAAAAGGCGTTCTTGTTGGAAAGGCACTCATCATATCTTCTGATAAGGTTCTTATACCTCTTTGCAACATCCACTACCCAGTTACTATCAACTGCTGACACATGTAAATGTCAGCTGTTTCTTTCAAATATTTGTCCCATCTGTATTTCTTGGTTATAAGATTATTAGTTTGTCAGTATTTATTAATGTAAATTGATCAATTTAAAAATATGGCTCATTTTGTAAGTCAGTATGACATGCTCATGGCATTAGGACGATGTGACGGAAACTTTAGAGCAGCTGCAAGGCTATATGCAGAGCGTTATCTACAGCGGCACCATCCCAAGTATCAAGAATTCTCACGCATTGCTGACAGGATAAAAAGAACAGGCACAATTAAGCCTTATAGTAAATATTGTCACCGTGTCCGTCCAGTTTTGAATAATGCTAATACAGATGTAGTATTAGCTTTAGTTGAAGAGGATCCGCAGATGAGTGTAAGAGATATTAGTAGAGAAACTGACATATCCCGAAGTTCGGTACATAGGCTTTTAAAAGATGAAAAATTCAGACCTTACCATTTTTCAGTGCACCAAGCATTGTCCGAAAGTGACTTGGACCAGCGATTGAGGTTTTGCCATTGGGCACAAACAATTATAGCTGAAAATCCTAATTTCTTTTCTAATATGCTTTGGACAGATGAAGCTACCTTTTGTAGCACTGGCTTAATGAACATGCACAACGCACATTATTGGTCCAGAGAAAATCCTCTCTGGATGTTACAACATGACCAGCAACACAGGTGGAAAGTGAACGTCTGGTGCGGCATTATAGGGGACAAGATCATTGGACCACATTTCTTCGAAACATCATTAAATTCCATCAGCTATTCGAAGTTCATTGAACAAGATCTTCCGATTTTACTGGAAGAGGTGCCGCTTGAAAAACGTATGGTGATGTGGTTCCAACAGGATGGGTCTCCGGCTCACTATTCCATTAGAGCTAGGAATGTTATAAATCACATGTTTTCCAATAGATGCATTGGAAGGGGTCTGCATATTAATTGGCCAGCAAGATCTCCGGACTTAACAATTTTAGATTATTTCTTTTGGGGAAGATTGAAAGATCTCGTCTACATGAATAGACTGTCGACAGTAGAAGAAATGAGGGCAGAAATACAAAATGCGATTCTTTCCATTCCACCGGAAGAAATACAGCAAGCTCAGCGAGACTTCTGTTCTAGACTTTTGTTATGCATAAATGAAGAAGGCCGTCACTTTGAACACATAAAATAGTATTTTTATGTAAATAAACAAATATTTGTTTATAATATTATTAACCCAATTGCATTTTCAAATATGTAATATTTACTTAATTAATAAAATTCAAGTTCCTTCAGAATCCATAATTAACTTGTCATCTAACAAACCAGTAGTTCCAGGGTTCCTTTCAAATAAGAGGATTAGGCTGTTATTGATGTAAGGGTGCATCTGATTAAAAAAGTAACCGATACAAAACAGTTTTAGAATTCGACTCACCATCAGAATCCGTCATAAAAACCAGTCACTTATGGTGAAATTTCCAGTACTGGAGCCATTCCAGCAATACTGGAGAAATTCTGGAAGGGTTGAATATCTTCAAAAAGTAACTAATATGACGCAATATAAGATCCCTGATTTTCGCCTTGAAATTCCAAAGACTCTGGGTTTTATTAGCCTGACACAGCATTCGTGGGACACCCTGTATAATATATAATATTATTATATATTATATATATATATATCAGTTTTGTTTACATCTTAAAGCTATGATTAAGTTAGATATAGTGCCACTGCGGACTCCTCTTGACAGTCACTCTTTGTAAACTCACTATAAATCATACTTCCTTATTTGTAAAAAAGAAGTGGAAGAAAGGAAAAAGAACGAACAAAAAACTAAACTCATAATTTACATTATAAAAATACATCTTTCTAAATATATGCACACTTACAACAAGTAAAAAAGTTATTATAAAATATAACAGCAAGACAATAACAAAATAAATTAATACTCTTAATAATTAAAAATAACTGATTTCTTGTGAATGGTTACATAAATGAAAATGATCTAATGAATACGTAGTACTATCTAATGAATTATATTATCTTTTTTGTGCATTGAAAATGTACATTTTATTAAAAATATATACATTATGTATAGTGAAAAAAAACTCTAATTTTTATCCTCTCTTGCTAATCTGACTTTTTTTTATTTTTTGACCCAGCCCCAGCTCCCATTGAGGTCGGATTAACAAGGTTCTACTATATACAATTGCCTCATTTTCAACTGTTAAAAAATTCATATTTTTTTTTCATTAATAGCTGAATTTACTGCTACTAGCAATTTTGTTTGTTTGTTGTATTACTAATATCTTTTTCTTTGGCGTTGCTCATTCTCTTGTGTTAGTTAGATGATCAAGGTATCAATTGACCTCAACATCAGCTTGGTAGTTTTTAAAGAACTTAATCATCCAAAAATTGTTTATTTATTTCTGTTTGAGGAAATAAAAAATATTCAACTTCTGCCAAAAGGGCTATCTCTGTTTTTATTTTTTGTCAGATTATTAAAATGAGTCTTAAAACCAAACTAAAAGGAGTAATCTAGTGAATTTTATATATGACACTTAAAATATTTTTAAGGTAATATATGATACTTATGTAGTACAGTAATTATTTTTGCTGTGATCTTACTCATAATGACTGATTTGTATTATGATACTGTAATCTGTTTATGTTATATAATGAAGGATGAAATATTTAGATAATTTTTTATATATATAAATATTTATAATTAAATATTCAGATCATTTCTAAGATATTTCATTCAACTTTCATTCTTTCCCTGACATCCAAACAGATCATATTCATTGTTTTCTGTTTTTTATCCTTTTCTGTGTTGAGGTTCCAAGTCTAAGAATCATAAAGATTATATTTAAATAATTTATTTTTTGAAGAGAAAAGATTTGGCTCCGCCGGGAGTCGAACCCGGGTCTCCTGCGTTACATGCGAGGATGCTAACCGCTACACCACAGAGCTCGGCTCAAGGCAGAGCAAATCCTTCCTCTTCACTGATACCTACTTCCCCTACCTCACAAGTTTTGCGAGTAGTAGAGAACTTGTGAGGTAGGGGGAGTAGGTATCAGTGAAGAGGAAGGATTTGCTCTGCCTTGAGCCGAGCTCTGTGGTGTAGCGGTTAGCATCCTCGCATGTAACGCAGGAGACCCGGGTTCGACTCCCGGCGGAGCCAAATCTTTTCTCTTCAAAAAATAAATTATTTAAAAATAATTTAAAATTGGTGGTTAGCCACAATTTAAGATTGGAGTAATCATAAAGATTATACTTTCATTGAGTGCACTGTTATGTTGCCCTGCTTTCCTTGCTAAGGATATTACTGTTACATAGGTGAGGAGAGGAGAGTATGTAATTCAGGGTGTTGAGGATGCTGTGTGTGTGTATGTGTGTGAATTGCTGAAATAATTCGGGATGATCCCTCTGCCCATCTTATTTTAATGCCCAGCTTTTCACGACAAGTAGGAAAAGATGCTAGATTCGTACTAGCCACTTACACTGATGATTGATTTATTAACATCGGTAGAAAAGAATGTTTATATATACATATAAAACTGGATTCATGACTTTATTCTATTGATATTCATATCATGAGTTCAGAATAATTTCAAAAATAACCTAAAAAACAAAACATAAAAAACCCGGGTCTTATAACTTTATTAGAATTAATTTTGACCATTATTGCCATTGTATTTTGTGTTACCTCTCATTATATTAATTCTTTAAGAATATCTTTTTTTTTCTCTCCAGGCAAGGGGGGGGGGTATCTCTGTTACATTTCTATTTCTGCTGATGTTTTTATTCACCTCAATGTTTGTGGTCCTGTTACTTTTCATCGTATAGCCCAGGAAGTAAAAATGTTCTACTTTGTGAAGATTTGCTATGAATGAGTCACTTACTTAACCCCACATTTGTTCACATGTACCTTTTATAATTTAGATTTAAGCCCCATTCATTCAAATTTAAAATTAAAAAAAAGTATCTATGTTATTTAGGAAAAGATTCACAATCTGCCCAGTTATGAGCAGTGGCAGCACTCCCTTGAGATAATGACATCGATGCTCTTGGCACAGGCTCCAGGTGTGCCAGATGGAAATCACGGTCTTTTTCATCGGTAACCATCTTAAGTAATTTATTGTTTATATAAAACATTGCTCAGAATATTCAGCTATGGTTTCTTTCTTCTTGAGGCTTTCTGACGGCTTAAGATCCTTGATTTGAGCCATTTAGCATTTTCTGTGTGAATACCACTTGATAATCAACCATATATTTAAATAAATATTTTTTCTAATTATACAGATATATGGTTGATTCTGGTTCTGACCGTCATGGTTACTAACCTGGTGCAGTGCACATGATATTTGCAACTGTTCTTCTAATATCATTATTAAAATGATATTTTGAAAAAAAAAAAACTTGCATGTGCATGTTCATGTGCTTACTAAAAGTAAATTTTTAAAATAACAAGAAAATCTGACAAGTTTCAGGCAATAAGAGTCAGAGGAGAATATTAGATACAGACATTATCTATATTTATCACCTTAAGGGAATCATAAACGAAAAATACTATAGAAACATTGAGTATTAAAAATAGTCTTAATCAAATCTCAAAATTGCTTCAAACTGTACTGATTCAGCCAGAAGAACTGTCCACTGAATGCAGGCAACTCGAAATTATAATCTAAAGCCTAACAAAAATAAAAATAGCTATTGCTCTTTAATATAACTGGTACAAAAATAAAAACTTAGTAACTAAAGTTAAAGAGATATCAGAAAATATTATTAATCACTGCTATATAATACATAGGAAACATTTAACAATTTAAGAAAAGGCTGAAACTATTAAATAATGTTAACTATTTGGGGGCAGAACATGTTTCCATTTGTGATTTCTATGCCTACCGGGTGTTTATCTTCAGAATATACTTCTTTATGCATTTTATAACAAGCCATGTCCTTCATAAATTTAATGGCATCTCTCCGGCTGAGGCCTGTATTGCATTTACGTTTTGAACGTTCCCAGACATATCCTAATAGCCGAGTCCTGAACAGCATTCAGCTTAAAAATGAGAGGGGATTTTGTTTCCTTGTATGCGATGCAGCGGTAGTCGAATATTGATCTTACTATAGATTTGTAAAGTGCGATCATGTTGTATGGGTGAGATCCCCAAGAGACATTAGCTAAGGATTTTACTATATTAAAAATGGTGTAGTGATTTTATGTGGACTAAGAAATATGTGATATCATTTGCACTTTAACATTAGAAGCTTGTTTGGCGAAGTTTTGGTTTGAATCTTGAAATAAACCATCAATTTATTTATGTTTGCTACTGCTTCTGTTTGGTTCATAGCCACAACTGGTTCATCAACACTCTGTATCCTCTTCATTTTCATTTTTGTGACACTGTATGATGCAATATCATCATCTGTGATCACTTTATAACTTCCATGATTATCCCTTTGGAACCAGTTGTCAACCTCTTCTTCATCAACATCGGAACCATCAATATTTTTAAAAATGTTTATAAAAATTTTTTCCACACTTGTTTTTTTACCTTCAGACATATTGTTATCAAAGTTTCTCTTCCAACCTGTAATGTAACTACGAAAATGGAAGTATTGTATAAATGCCTATACCATATAGATAAGAGCTAAACAACATAATTATTTTGTTCCAAAACTGGTCTGGTTTGGTTGGAAGTCCGGATTAAAGAAGTCCAGGTCAATGAAGCTCTGCTGTATTATCTGATAAACTAAGTTTAATAAATTTTAATGTAGGGTAAACAAGGCAATCCAGAGATCTTGTAAATTCTAAAGGTAAAAAGTTATTACATTTAATTCTTTTGATTTGATTCTTCTTAATGGAAGGACACAAGATTATTATAAATGCGAATTCACCTATATAAGGAAAGATGCCTGTTGTATATCTAATGAAATATTGTAACTTGTAACATCATTTAAAGTAAACATTGAGATATATTCCTTGCATGTGCCCATTGTATTTTGTATTAACTGGTTATCTTGAAAAATTTGTCTTAACATGTTATCTAGAAAAAATAGTGGATAAAAATAATTTCTTTCCTTGGTTATCTAAATTCAACTGGAAAGCTCAGGATTAAAAAAATATATCTAATCAAAGTAGAAATCAGTGCAAATTATATCAATTATAGTGACATGTTACTGGACATTATAATTACATCTGCTAATGGACCAAATTTTAATTAAAATATGAATTCCAGCAAAAATCAAATATGGTTTACCAAGGAATGTTCTTAAACAAGAACTCGATCATATACGTATTTAATATATATTAAGTTCTATTAGAATTTTATTTTTTTTGATTTATATATTTTTTACCTTTATGAACCTCAGATGAATCATTAATTGTTTTTGTTATATTTACCGTATTATTTCACGATTTTGTCACAGATTTGGTATAGAAGCTATAACCATGGAAGGGCATGCATCTAATGGAAATGGTCCTTATGTTACACTACATCACGTAGGAAGGTTTGTTGAATATCATTGTATTTGCCATTGTATTGTATCCTTGTAGTTACCTATTTCTATACCTAGGGTAGAAATAATATGAAATTTAGTATTTTTCTTATTTTTGCATGCCATTAATAAATGTTTGCTAAATTAAAAAATCATTATTATTAGATTCTAAACTTTAAAATAAAAAATGAGTTATTAGTTACAAAGATTTTTTTAAAAGCTCTAAAATTCAGCAATGGCATGGTATAACCTTCCCTGGACTCTCAGAAAGACAGAAAATGATAATATAAAAAAAATTGTTGAAATCATATTATTTATTTAATTAAATTAAATTTGTGTCTTATATGTGTAGTTTAAGTTGATTTTGAAGATTAACACTATTATATTCAAATAATTCATTGGTGAAAAATTTGGCAAAGATAAGGAGCATTTATTATGTTTTGTTCTTAATGGTGATAATATAAGTTTTATTATTATTAAAAATGACCAATTATGTTAAATAATGGAAAATGGAAAATAGAAAAACTGACTACAAAAAAGAAAGGAATAGAGATAGGTGACAATAGATAATGCAAAAGAAAACCCTGAATATGGAAGCAATTCCGAAATGTAGGTTGAGAAATGTTTAGGTCTTGACTTGTTTTGTAGTAAACATATAAAATAAGGAGGATTGGTTTTTCACCAAAATTATTTTTTATTTATTTATTTTTTGTTCTCTTGAGGTCATTGGTAAGAACATGTGCCTTAGATTTTTTTATCTAGTATCACTAAAAATTTTTTTATTGAAATCAGTGGCCACATTCTTACCTTTTCTTTGTTAGTGCAACTTGTGAAAAACTGGTTTTGGTTTCTCTTAGATAACCCTTGTTTTTCACACATCATATACCTAACATTTTATTCCCACTTTTCTAGCTGTTTTTACTCAACTTTATCACCTAATTTTTTCTTTCAGAGTAATTGAAGGTTTGTTCCGAAGCATCAACAACTTATTGGAACGTTTTCACCAATCTTACTTTTTTTATATTCTGACAGACACAGATAGATTCGCCAGCATAGGTGAATATTACTGCGATAAACTATTTTTAATGTTTTATTATTTTTATAATTGTATATTATTGATTTGTATAGCATTTTTTTCATATATAAGTGACCCTTACAAATTAAATTGTATTAATGTTTTGCTCTGGTAACTATTGTAGTAAACTTCATCAATGCAGTGATTGTTTCAATCACATTTCACATCAATTGTTTCAGTCAATCTCCATAACTCATGCAGGACTTACAGCTTTTTTATTTATTTTTTAATTTTTTTTTTTACTTAATATTTCTAACAGTGACTCGCACTTCCAGGGGAGCCTGGAAACTCCTTTTTTCATCCAAACTTCTGTTCACTCATACAATATTGCATTCACCCTATTTTTATTCTGACACTTGTTGGTCACAGACCCAAAAACACTTCAGGTGCTGTGTGACTATTAACATAATTTTTTTAATTTACATATTTCCAGTAAATTTTGATATTGATTCAGCACATAATAGCCAGATCCAAGTCATAATAGTCTCAAGCAGTGTTTACATATGAGTTGCATGTGGATTCGGCCGGGCATTTGAAAAAAAAAAATCTTTTTTGTCAAAAAGATAAAAAAAATTCTAGGTTATCACCAATACTACAGTAAAAAAAAAATTGTCGGTTATCACGAATGCTACAGTATTGTAGTAAATTCTTGAAGTTTCTGCTACACCAATTGAAGTCACTACAAGGAAGCTTTGTGATGCTTAAAGTACAGCCTTTTAATCAATTGCTTTTCAAATTCCATATATTTTTATTTCCTCCATAGTTTCTCACTACCCAACATCTGAAACATACTTAAAAATACACTACAAAATCCGTATTCATCCTTATTTTTCCTTTCCTCAAGGAACCTTAGCCCCATCCAAAACTTATTAATGTGAATTCTATAGCTGTTTTCATTATATATCTAGGTGTGTTTTATCAGTTAGTAATGAACCATAAGGTCCATCTCACACTCTTTAATCACTCATCAGGAACCATGAAAAATAATTCCAATATTGGAGGTAGAATCAAAATAAATTCTAAAAAATCCAATCACCTTTACCCCTCATCATTAGCCTTTTATTTTATATTTCCTTATGAGTAAAGTCGGTAGAAACAGCTATTGATAGGGTAGTGAAACTTTGTGAGTTTTTGAATGAAACATTGTTCAGTGATGAAGAACAGTTTGATTATATGTCTACTATTCAACATTTCCTAATTACCCAGTAGTCTCAAAAAAAGTGAGTACTTCAAATAAATCAAGAATGAAGCAGTTTCCTCATGCAATCTATATCAAGTAGAGAAATTAACTTTTAAGAATATGTCACACAATTGTGAAAGCCCTTATCTTCACAAAATAAATATCCCCTTTCTGAATTGCTTTTTAGAAAATATATTGAGAAAAGGATGCCTGATCAGGCCACCTTTTAAAAGAACTGTTTGTACGCAGGAAACATTTTAAAAAATTCATGAGAATATCAAGGAGGTTCTAATTTCGGTTTCAGCTGACAAGGAAACTGATGTTGAAGGCCAGTAAAGACAATACCTGCTATTTTATTAAAGAAATATTAAATTTACAGGATATAAAACAGTATATGTATTCCACGTTGAGGCACAATTAACCCCCTTTATATATGGACATATGTATATATATAAATTGGAGTTAGGTTGGTATAAAGATGTTAAATGTTTAACAAATATAAAATTAATTTTGAATTTTACAACCCAATTAAATGGAACTAATCTTTCCTGCAAATCAAGATATGATTGATCATAGAATTGAAAAATAAATTTAAAACTATCTTAGCAATAAATTAAAATAAAGCAACTGTTTGGAAATTCCAAACCATGACATATCATGTAACATATATTTTGGTATGAAGTATAATGATATAGTTGTTAAATGGGTATTTAAAGCTAGGAGAAAATTACACCTGGGCCATTCCATGTCAAATCATCAAGCCAAATTTCAATACTATACCCTCCCCCTCTCAGATTTTGATAAAAATTAGTACAATTTAGTTCATACACAAATAAGTAAAAACGCCAAATTTTACCCAATAAAATATACACCTAGTAGTTTCAGAATTATAGTCATATGAACTTATGAGATATTTGAAGTTCCGATGACGACTTAAGCTCAAAACCAACATGTATGTGTTAATACTTTCTTCTTTAGAATTGGTATTAATTGAACTGGGGCTTTCAAAATTTCTTCATTTATTCTAAATTTCGTACAGAATGAGGTGATGCCATATATATTAGAGAGATAATTTTCCTTCATAGTAAAAAAAATTTTTAAGCATAAAAACATATATTTTTTCCAAGCCAACATGATAGGTCGTCGAAAAATGCCTCGAGCAAAAATCTCTCTACAACCAGCCTAATCAACTATATATCAATAGAAAGGGGATGAAATTCTCTATCTAGTGATGAAATAATATGAGATGGATTTTGCCTCTGGTCTGTAGAGTCCAGGTGTAGCTTTTATGGTGCAACGACTTGTCTTTTAGAGGAGATCAGCTGAGCTGATATCTTAAGTCCAATACAACGGACAGTGCCGTTTGAAATGGGGTTGGTGAGGCTTTGAGGTGGCATATGTTTAGTTACATATAAGGCATATTTTTAATGACGTATACAGACCTTCGAGGTTTACACTTAAAAAAAAAATTTAATTATATTATTTATGTACATTTTTATACAGTTAGTGTGTGAATGAGTCCTTAGTTAATGCCCTTGATTGTGGCAGAATAATTTATTTATTTCAATAAAAAAAAAAATTAATTGTTATATATCTTTTAAACTAAAAAATCCACTAATATTATTATATCATTTAATGCTCTTTCTTTAACTCATATTTAAATAAATTCATTCATTAAAAAAAGTACAAGAATATCCTATTTCTACTTATTATTGCCATAATCATATTTTTGCTACATTTCTGGCTATCTGTTATCTAAGGTGGCTGGGGGTTCCAAAAACTGCCTATATAAAGTAAAACTATCAAATTTTTCAAGTATTATTAAATTAATTATACTATGTATTATTTATTTAATATACTAGTATACTGTGGACCCTCCTGCTATGTTATACCAAATAAATTTATATTATTTATATTGAAGCTAAATTGCATTGTATACTTTTCTAAAGGTTGTCCCCCACTCCTCTTCAGTCCTCCTGTGATTGGTTGGGCCATACCGAAATTCACTTTCCACACTAACTTCTAAGGTCCTCCCTTCGGTTCTTTAGTTCAGGTTTATGATCCCCAATGCTCTAAAGGCAATCTTTATTGAGCCTTGCCCCCTTACTTTTTGGACCTAACCCTCCTCTTGAGGTAGGTCTATAAGACTGACCAGATTTCTGTTCAGTGAACATTATTTGCACTTATTACCTTACTTAGCATTCTTTTGATTTGAAACTATATTTCTTCAGGCACCTTTACCGACTTTTATGACCCCCATACTTCTAAGGCAGTGTTTAGTAGACTCATCGCCTTTCCTTATTGTGCCTCACCGCTGTTTATTGTTACCCCCTAACACTGATGTGTAGTGAGCCATATCTTCATCCAGTACTTTATTTAATATTATCTTGGATTATTAATACAAATTGCTTTATCCCACCATGGCAGCATCCACGATATATAGCATTTTAATAAATTGACCTTTGTTGGCATGCCATTTATTATGCTTTTAAAGTGCCTGTTGTATCAGGCCTTAATGTAGATATTTATATATTTATTTATTATTTAATAATATATATTTATTTATTATTTAATAATATATATTTATTTATTATTTAATAATATATATTCATTTATTATTTAATAAATATATATATATATATATATATATATATAAATATTATATATTTGTATATATTTATTTATATATTTAATGTAGATATTTGTTTTTTATTAGGCTTATATATGCCCTGCAACGGGATGCTTATTGCTGCATTGTTCATTAGAGCCTTTTCATTGCATGTTGATATGCGACTTGAAAGGGAAGATGGAGCTTCTCAGGTAATCATTGTAGTTTAACTCATGATCTATTTGAGTTTGTTAAAGTTAAATTTACTTATATATTGACTGTTACAGGATATAGATCCAAATATAGCTGGAACATGTACTATGTTTCTCATAGCTCATGCCGTAGGATTTATGGCAGATGCTGGTTCCAATATTGTTTCAATGCTAACATTTTCGAATTCCCGTATTAGAACAATGGTTGTTTACTCTTTAATGTCTGCATTTTCATTCATAATTCCATTAGTAATCTTTCCCAGGTAAGTTTAATTTCTTAACTCTATTGATATTTTCCAGTAAATATTGTTTTTATTTTTTAAAACTATTGTAGATCATATAGTAGGATTAGTGACCTACCGGATTGTTTATTGTTTTGTAGATGTAGAGTTTAATTTTCATTTCTTACATCTTCCTTTGAGTTTTGATACATAATTTATTGATCATATATTTCTTATACATAAACAAGAGTATAGTATTAATTCCATTAAAAACCACTTTTATTTAATATTTTTACTTTCACTTACTTATATATGTAATATATAGTAAGGGAAAGTATTGCGATCATGAAAAATTTCGACTTCCGGTTTTCAACAGAAATACACGTTTTGGGGTCCCCTGAGTCCAAATAACCAAGTACCGTAAAATGGTCTCGTGTGTGTGTGTGTGTGTGTGTGTGTGTGTGTGTGTGCGTGCGTGCGTGCGTGCGTGCGTGCGTTTGTGGGTGTGTGTGTGTGTGTGTGAACAGACTAGCTCATAAACTATAAACCGTACGAACCTGAAATTGGTTATTTCGTATATGTATATGACCACAATGTGACAGCAAAAATTTCATCAAAATTGGTCAAACGGAAGGGATACTTTATTTAATGAATTTTTTCTAATTTTTACGTTTTTTTTTTTCGATTTTCTCAAAAACGGTTCTAACGATTTTGATTAAACTCGGTATTTGATGTATGTATATGCCTGCGATGTGACAGTCAAAATTGATCAATTAGAGGGGGCACTTTACATAATAAATGTTGTCTCATTTTCACGTGTTTTTTTATTTACTCAAAAACCGCTTTAACAATTTTGATCAAACTGGGTATTTGATGTATGTATATGCCCGCAATGCTTCAACCGAAATTTCATTAAAATTCGTCAAACGGAAGGAGTACTTTATTTAATGAATTTTGTCTAATTTTTATGTTTTTTCGATTTTCTCAGAAACAGCTCTAACGATGTTGATTAAACTCTGTATTTGATGTATATATATGCCTGCGATGTGACAGCCAAAATTTCATATCCCGTATTATCACTGATGAAAATTAAAACTTTTATCTCACAATAATAAAATTATTTTAAATAATTTATTTTTGAAGAGAAAAGATTTGGCTCCGCCGGGAATCGAACCCAGGTCTTCCGCATGACATGCGCGTATGCTAACCATTGCACCACGGAGTCGCTTCCAAACGTTGCCAAATCCTTCCTCTTCACTGACACCTCTCCCACGATCTCGCAAGTTTTGCGAGTATTTACGGAAGGTGGACAATTTTTGTCCAATTTTGGGCATCTCTTGACGTTTGTCAATTTTTGCATTGTTTTATATTAATTTAACCATTATTGTGGATAACCACCTATTTTTTAAATAATTTATTTTTGAAGAGAAAAGATTTGGCTCTGCCGGGAATCGAACCTTGGTCTTCCGTGTGACATGCGCTGTATGCTAACCATTGCACCACGGTGTCGCTTCCAAATGGTGCCAAATCCGTAATCCAAATAAGTTAAAAAAAAAAATTTTTTTTTAGTTCTATTGACGGTTAAGAGAAACAGAATGAGTGATGATTAATCTAAGTTTTACTGTTTATGAACACATGAAATACCCCAATTTAATAAAAACGAAAATTATCTAAATTTGATGTATCACATTAACAAGAAAAAAGAAAATCTGGTGCGTGCGCGCAACACACAACTTTCACTTACCAACTTACTTAGATTAGAAATTGTGTTAATGCCACTTCTCAAAGTTACAGATTTTTCCACATTCATATCTTATTTTTGTTTTCATTTGCTCTATAAAAAATACTAATTTCTTTTATTATTAAATAAAAGTTGTAACTCGTGATAATTCGGCAATGCAAGCATAATACTCCAAGTCAACTGATTTTATAATTCTCTCTGTACTTGTTGAAAATTTCATTTAGTTACCATGAAACATACATGGAACATGGAAATAATTTCCATTAAATGAACAGAACGGCTTTAATTATGAACAATGTTCTGTCATTAAAGGCGTACTATGCATGCGTGGGCTCAACGTGTTTTATGAGTTGACTGAATATTTTTCTTTTTTTCTCCTCTATATGTTTACTTGGTTTTTATCATATCTTATATTTAGCCATTTCTTATTTTTAGGCGTAACGAGAGACAGTTAATTTCTCCATATAAACAAAAACAAAGGTACTTTATAGGAAACAAAAAAAACAAACAAACAAAAAAGGCCCCTACCCCATTTAAGCCCCTTCAGAACATTTTAATAATGATGAAGCTTGCCTGATATTAAAGAACACCTAATTTTCATTAAACATGACGAATTTGATGAAAATCGTTAAAGCCATTTTTGAGATAATCGAAAAAAAAAGTAAAAATTGGAAAAAAAGTTATGAAATAAAGTGCCCCCTCCTTTTGACCAAGTTTGATGAAATGTTGGCTATCACATCTTTGGCATATACATACATCAAATACCCAGTTTAATCAAAATCGTTATAGCCGTTTTTGAGAAAATAAAAAAAACATGTGAAAACTATACAAAATTTATTAAGTAAAGTCCCCCCTCCGGTAAATCAATTTTGATGAAATGTTTAGTCATATCTCGGGCATATTATTACATCAAATACTCAGTTTAATGAAAATCGTTAGAGCCGTTTTTGAGAAAATCGAAAAAAACTTAAAAAGTTATTAAATAAAGTTCCCCTCAGGTTGATCAATTTTGATGAAATGTTGGCTCTCACATCTTTGGCATAAACATACATCAAATACCCAGTTTGATCAAAATCGTGAAAGTCGTTTTTGAGTAAATAAAAAAAACATGTGAAAACGATACAAAATTTATTAAGTAAGTCCCCCCTCCGGTTAATCAATTTTGATGAAATTTTTACAGTCATATCTCGGGCATATTATTACATCAAATACTCAGTTTAATCAAAATCGTTAGAGCCGTTTTTGAGAAAATCGAAAAAAACTTAAAAAGTTATTAAATAAAGTACCCCCTCACTTTGAGCAATTTGATGAAATTTTTGCTGTCACATCGTGGGCATATAAAACACTAAATACCCAATTTCAGGTTCGCACGGTTTATAGTTTTTGAGCTAGTCTGTTCACACACACACACACGCACGCACGCACACACACACACACACACACACACACACACACACACACACACACACACCATTTCGCGGGACTTGGTTATTTGGACTCAGGGGCCCCCAAAACGTGTATTTCCGTTGAAAACCGGAAGTCAAAATTTTTCACGATCGCAATACTTCCACTTACTATATATTTCATATATAGGTAAGTGAAAGTAATAATAATAGAAACAAATTCAATTCGAATTTTTACCCTTATCCTAAGTATGATTAGTAAGCGTTAAGTGCTAATGTGAATATTTTATGCTGAAGTTAACGTGAACTTTTTTTGTGAATACTATTAAAAAAAAAAGCCCTAAGTTTATAAATTATTCTAATAAAGAGAAAATATCTATTGTCAAGGAAGAAGCTGGAGCTGCGGTGGGTCACCAGGTAATGGGGGAGCTGTTCAAATCTACTGGCACTCTATTTTACTTTTAGTTACTTCTATACGCAGTGGTTATCAATTTGTAGCCTTTAATATGATCTGTATTGAGGAACATATGTTTTATCAGCATGCACCTGTTTGAACCCCTGTAATTCTAGTTGTAACATGTAACATAGCCATTGATTAAATCATCAGTTGGTTGAATAATGTTTTTTTTATATCAGTAGTGTTAGAATTGCAAACGAGGTTTCATTTGCTTATAGTAGTACACACCTTCTTAAATCACATTCAAACCTTATCCTGCTGTGAGTACCTTGTTCAGGCCCTGATTCAAGGGTTTTTAATGTTCATATTTCTCACAAAATTAAATAGTTTTCTTATATATAATTTTTTTTAAATAAATTTTTTTTAATACACATCTAAAATCAAAAAGCAACTACATTATTTCATTATTATTACTTCAAGTAAAAAAAACTTTACAGTTTAGCGAAACTAAGTACAGTTGAAATCATAAATGGATCACTTGAAATGGGGGTGGGGCGGCAAGATATGAATATAAAAAAGAAAGTTAATATTGTAAATTATATATATATATATATATATATATATATATATATATATATAATTAGAAAACTATATAATATTAAAGGTAAAATACATGAGAGATGGAAAAGAAAATGTAATGCCTTCCATTTCTGTATAGAATTGTTCAAAACCACCTTTCTTGGATATGGATTTTTTACTTATATATAAATTTTACTGAGAGACCTCATTATTTATTGTAAAGCTATCACGACTGTCATTTTGGATAAAAATGGTGATTTAGTTTTCTTGTATTAGGTATTCTATGAATAAATGGGAATTGATTTGTAAGTATTGTAGGCAGATGTAGCAATAACCATTAGAATTCCCCTGTCGATACCCAGCTTGAGAACATGGGAGTAGTGGAGTTAGTTATTAAAAATACAAAGAGTATTTAGTTTCAGTTTACTTTTTGCTGATCACGTGGTAGAACACTTGCTTACTTACTGACTATGAGCAACCAACTCTAGCCATCTCGTTTTTAGTTTAATTATTCAAATGTTTAACCACAATTTTGTATTTAAGTTTCATAAATTTCTTTTATAAACAATGTTGTTAATTTAAAAAAGATCCGAATTTATTAATATTACCTGTTGAATATTTTGTTTTAGATTCAAAGGAAAGGACTGGTCAATGCTACATATTCTTAGTCTTGTATACCTTGGAACATTACTAATGTGTGTTGGAATGTCAAATTTTAGTTTTGCTTATCTCACTGGTCTTGTAATCACACCAATTGCTCTTCTTTTATCTCCTGCCTCAAAGAGGTAAAGTATTAGTTAAAAATAAAATATTTATTTTAAAATGGCTTATTTATCAAATTTTAAAATTTATAAGTCTTGAAGTATTTTATTTATTTCATTGGTAATTTTGGCAAAAGGTAATGTATATTTTTTTAAATGTGGAATCTTGTCTTATTATATCCCTTCTTCTGTTTTCTTAATTGAAAAAAAAAAAAAAAAAAAAATCAGTTCATCTGAACCAGTGGACACTGTTCAAAACCTTCCTGTATTGGTCTTTTATAGTATGTGTAGTTCTTTGTAGGTGTGCACTTGATAGTACACCTGACAAGCTCTGAAGGTATGAAAAACAAATCACCTCTCTTCATGCCCTTAAATTACACATCAAATATTTATCCAAGATATTAGAATCTATAATTATGTGATTCAACTGCAATCTTTTAAGGATCAAACCTATCATTATGATTTCTAGCATAAAATTTTACCATTTTAGTCAGGTTATCCATGACTCCATACTTCTCCAATTGGAGAATATTTGGTTGTGTCCATACTACCAGTGGCATCAGCTCTCTCGTGTTCAAGGATAATGATGGATTGGTCTTGGTCCATGGATTATGGCTGCTCAGAGTCAGCAGGTGCTCGAGGACTTATATTTTTTTCCTGAAGCAGACCCTGCATGGACCGAAAACTCCAGCAATACTCGATTGAGTATATGGGATAAGGTTATCAGTCCTTTGTTTGATCAATATGAGTTGCCTTCATTAATCTGTTAGGCCTCATCTTTCCAGTAAGGAGGTGCACATTTCCATTGGGCAGTCATCCATCTAATTACTTACCATGCTCGATATTGCTTTAATTTGCTTAACGTTTTTGTCGGAGGGAGCTAACACAGTGATTCTCAAAGTAGGGGACGAGACCCCAAGGCTTAGTTGTTTATAAGAAATTTTTGTATTAAAAAGATAGCTGCCTCTGACAACCCTATGGATAACTGCAGTTCACAATTTTGAGTCCCGAATGCCAAGTTGCTTTTAACAACTTCTGTTAGTCCCCCGCCTTCTCCCTTGGCCCAGAAAACCCCTTTTGAGTCTAAAAGGTGAGAACGCGGGGGGGGGGGGGGGAGGGGTGTAGAAATCACCAATTACAAGCATCTAAGACCGCCTCAACCATCCTGGCCCCCAAGTTGCAAAATTGTTCTTTGTAAAGTTTAAATACTCCTGCATTACTTTTTACTTAAGTAAAAATGGAGTAGCTTTAAAGCTGTGAAAAATAAAAGCATTACTATTTTGTGTATGTATTTAGAATGTGACGTTCAGAATATAGATGCTGTGAGAAGCCTGAACATTATAGTCATGTTTCTTTGTTAATTATCTTTATCCTGAACTACTTAATGCTGTTCAATGAAATTTCTTGTTTCAAATAGATGAGAATAATTGAATTTTCAGAGTTTTGTTTTCATAATTATTTAAATTATTTATTAATTTTTATGATGCAATATAAGATACTTTTGTTACAGACATTGGAAATTTATATTATGGATCTTTATTCACCCTTTGGTACTCTTATTGATAGTTATTACATCTGTCAAAATATACAGAGGTTTTGATACTGTATCAATTCTTGAGGCTTTAGGTATGTAGCTGGTAATTGTACTATTCTTACTTTGCCTTCCTTAAATCTAGTGAAGTATTATTGGATGTTTAAGTAATATTACTAATAAAAGTACATGAACATTAACTAATGAAAAATAGCAATTTTTTAAATCCTTATAGGACTGAAATAAAAAAAATGAGAAACTGCCACTCAGATAATGCTACCTGTACGAATGTTGGTCCCCTAAAATGGAATTTTTTTTTTATTTCTTTTTGTTAATAACTCGAAAACACACATCACAGAGAACATTGTATTCTCTTTAAATAAAAGAGCATGCAAAATATACATAGAATCACATAGGACTCATTTGAAGTTGAAATAGGTTGTCATTTAGCCAAAATCGATCATCAAATATTGAGTGCTTTTTTTTTGCTACAGTTATTGCAAGTTTAGTTTATTTTTTTGTAAAATGAAAGGTTTTTAAATAAATTTAAATAGATTATACTAATTACCCACATAATAATGAATATCCAAGCATACTCACTCTTTTTGTATTACTGGCTTAAAGTTAAGGTTCTAGTATACAAATTATATCAATGTCCTTATATACCATGTAGTGTTGCTAGAAATCACATGCTACAATCAGTTGACCTGTAAAGTTTAACATGGTTAATGGTTAATCGTGTCCTTAGGCTTTGAGGGTTCATCATTAATACTACTTTCACCAGTATTTTTCTACTTTAGGGTAAAACAAATTAGAGGGTGGCTGAATATCCCTTATGTTTTAGAAATTACTAAAACATACATTTCTTAATAAGTCCCAAAGAATTCGAGCTATGGAATACATTCAGAATGGCAAATGAAGTAGGTTATACATTTAAAAAACACCAACTTGTGCTGATAATAATAAAAAAAATTATTGAAGTAGTTATAGTTCCTCTATAGTTTATATTTTGTTATTAAACCTCTTCAAGTCACAATTTTGCACCCATTACTGCTGGTTTGCCTGGATATCTTATGCCTTGGATATCTTATGATAAGGATATCTTCTTCTTCTTCCTCTAACTCCTTTGAGTCGTCAAGTGTGGAGTTGCAGTTCCAGTCCATCTAGTCCACTGGTCTCTGTCCCTGGCTAGTCTTCGCATCTCCGGTATGGTGCTTCCTCTTGCAGTTCCCAGTTTCCCAGTTTGTATCTTGGTATGTGGATTTGATTGCGCTTACAAGGTTTGCTGGTACTTTTCTTGTAATCTCCTGCCTTGGTACTGAGTCAAAAGCTGCTCTCAAATCAAGAACTCCCAGGCAGATTTCCACGATTCCATGCTTGTTCGATGATCATCCTTAGTGACAAGATGTGGTCCTGGGTCTGTCTTCCCGGTCTAAAAGGTGCTTGCTCCTCTTCAATATTCTGTTCTACTATAGCCCGCAGTCGTTGCTCTAAAATCCTAGTGTTTAACTTGTACACGACTGATGAGAGGCATATTTCTGTAGTTATCACATTCACTTTGGCTGCCTTTCTTGTGTATGGGGATTATGATGTTGTTTTCGAATTCTCGTGGCAGCATCTTGAGATCCTAGATCTTTTTGAAGAGCATTTGCAGGCATTTAATCACTTCATGCCCACCTTATCTTATGTATTCTGGAGCTATATCGTCTGATCCTGGAGCCTTGGATATCTTACACAAGCACAATATCACACTTTTTTTTTTTTCTATATTTACATAAAATTCATTCTGAAGCTACAGCGGGGATTCCGATTAATTATATATAGTTTGTATTTTTTTTTTTTTACCTTCTCCCTCAATTACTACCATGTGGTTTATATAATGTAATACTACCATTTTATGCACTGGATGATAGCTGCAGAAAATGTGGATATTTGCAGAACCTATGGTAGGAGGAAGTTTCGTCTAGTCTAAATCAGCGGTTATCAGTGCTCTTTTGATTTTTGTTCATATGAATATTTAAAAATAGATCCAACTTATTAAAACCACTGTCTCAATGGAGTCAGTCTCATGAGGAGAGGCAGGATCTCAAGAATGTTTCTAAGGAGCAACTGATACTGACTCTGGGTAGGGAGGGGGCTTTTTAGTATTAGGGCTTTACAAAGTTGTTCGAGTAATTCAACATATCATTTACATCTTACTATCTAATTTAAACAACAGTTAATGTATTTATAAATTAATATAAATAAATAAATAATAAATAATGTATTTATAATACATAAATATCCATGTACGTCTTGTAGAAATCAATTATATTAAGTTATACAACATTCTTTCCTTATCAATTAACATAATAACTCATAATCACTCATTTATTTAGCCCCTTATTAACACACAGTTAATTAAAATAATCAAATATAATTATAATTACTAATCATAAAGATATATTATATCCTATTATACACATGTATCACTTATTTAGGTTAAACCGGACAGTTATTGACACCCTTAAGACTAAATTTCTGTGGTGAAATTTAAAAAATACTTTTCATGAAGGGATCATTGAACCCTTCAATGATTCAATTATCAAATTGAAACTTCCTATAGCTCCTCTTTATTTATCCTTATAAAGACTCAAGAGATTTTTTTGGATCAAAGGTTCAATAGTTTTATCATATGACAATATTTATGGTAAAAAGTGCAAAAACTAGTTATTGACACCCCTTGTCCCCTTAACCTTTATTTTTTTTTTAAGTTATAATAGATCATTATAAAGAAATAACACCACGTACACATGTTAAACTTTAATATAAAAAGCAATTAAAATATTCAACCTCTTTATTTAACATTATAAATAAAACTATTTTAAATAACACAAAAAAAAAATTGATTATAAATTTCGGTAGGTATATGTAACATAAAATAAAATAATTAATTTAGATGGCATCATCTTCATTTATATCTTCATCTTCATTTATATCTGGATTAGACTCCACGATGTAACACGCAGGACAAACAATTTCATCAGACTCGTCACTTTCAAGGATATGGTCATATCCTTTTAAACATTTTTTGTGATAGACCTTATGGCATAATCCTTTTTGTAGGATGAAAATGCTTTTTGCTTATGAAGTAATACTTGCAAGCATTTATAAATTAATCCTCTTTTTGTAATAAGTGTTGGACATCCTTGAACAACTTTCTAACATTGGCTTCAGAAACACAAGCGCTGTTACACCCTAGGAAGTCCTCTCTGCTATAGAGGGGTGCCTTCGTAAGAAAGCCTTATACCAGACATCACCAGGACAATTATCTTTAAAGGGTGTGCTCATATGTTTTAATTTAATAAATTTGTTTACTGATTGTAAGATGTTGGAATCCCTTTTTCGCACATTTTTCTATCCAAGCAGCTAGAGCAAGTTCGTCTTTATCTGAAAGAATCGGTCATGGTCCAAATGATGATTTATAAATTTATCACTTAATCTGAAGTTGCCCGAGGAACCCTAAATCTTTTGTATGCTGATTTAATGGAAAAGCCATCCTTTATGGCCTTCGAGGAATCCTCTAAATCCTTCTGGCTATAACTGGTTATAAATGGTTCTTAGGCATAATAGCACTTGTACACACACACACACACACAAAAAAAAAAAAGAAATTTACTAGTAAGAACTGACAGTGTCAATAACTAGTCATTGAACCTAAAAACTAGTAATTGACACCCCATGTCAATAACTAGTTACACTAGAGTTAAAGTTTAAAAAACATTAAAGATTTAACAGGAAGATTAAACTATTAAAATTAAAACAGAGCCATCAGTATGTAAAAAAAAAAAAATTAAAATATAGTTATTGACATGGGGTGTCAGTAATAAAATACATTGGAAAAAAATGACCAGTTATTGTCACCCCTGAATAATAATATTTAAATTGATTATTTTAATTTAAAATCACTCCAGACACTTCAATTATAGATTAGCAAATGAAATAAACTACTTACCTTTATTGAAAAAAGTGTAGAAAGAGAATAGGAAGAAAACTATTGGATGAGAATCCTTATGGAAATCAGAAGGTTGTAGCCATTAAAAGGCTACCAACTGAATTCACGAAGGTATTAATTGTGAAATCTTCCCTGTGGTTAGTTTGCTAAACACTTAACTCATAGATGACTTAGAGGACCCTTCAAACATTAGATTCATGTATATCTTGAAATAAAATTAGGACTTGTTTACTTATTTCTTTAAGTTAATGAATTAATTAAATGTTTGGGGTGTCAATAACTGTACTGAGTGTCAATAACTGTATGGTTTATCCTAACATTATTTAACCCTTATTAAGCAAAATATATTATGTGGAGCATTAAATAATAATTTATATAGCCATCATAAAATTTAATCTATAATATAGAGCACCACAATCTAATGGGAGGATTTTATTACACATTTGATTGTCAATTGCTAATATCAGTTGTTCTGTGTTTTAATCCCAGACCTATAAAGAAACACCAGCTATACTTATTCAGCTATGTTTGTCTAGAATGTGAGAATTGAGAGCTAATGAAGAAAATGTTACCTAACCCTTGGTCTGGCCAAACCGATATGCCAGGCTTTTTACCCTCAGTCGGGCACAACCGATCTGCCAGGCTTTTAACCCCTTATGGTAATATTTTTTACTATGTTGAATATTGGTGCAATCAACTCTCAATTCTTTTAACTAGGTAATAATTAGGAATTAATGTGCAGAAGAACATGAACATATATTATACAGTGTCAATATTTAATATGATTTATATCAATGACTTCTTTTAAATTGAGTTAACTTTCATTGCATATTTTTTTTTTCCCATTACTTGTGTATCATACATTTTTTCTCATATTTTTTGACCAATTTTATACCAAATACATTTTTTCAACAACTCTTGTTATCTACTTTATCTTTGAACCATGGGTGTCCGCAGGGGAGGGCAGCTGCCCCCTAAAAATTTTAAGAAATAGAAACTGCAAATTATACAATACAATACAAACAATATTTTAATGTTTAATATCAATAAGTTTTATTTGAAAAATTAATCGAGCCTTACAATGTCAGAATTTTACCAGGCTGCCCCCCTAGACGAAATCCTGTGGATGCCCTTGCTTTGAACAACCCTCAAAATGTTGCTTACTATATTTCTTTTATTCAAATTAGTGATTATAACCAATTTTGAACTTGTGCTGGATAGGCACATTGCGCCTGAACTCGGGAGTCCATACATTATGCCTGACAAAAGGTTAAGTAGATTTAACAATTTTCATTTTAAAAGTAACCCAATTTGATTATAAAATGTTGATTAACCTTTAATTTGATATGTATAAATAAATGTTTTTCAGCTAATAGTCTGTTACTGGCAAGCTTAGACTACCAAATCTATGGGTCAGGAATGTTGAGAATGGTTTGTGTGGCTTATTTGTCTGTTTGGGTCACTCTGGCACCTCCTCCTAAAGAAAAGTATGTTCATTATTCTATTAATTTATATTGCAATTTTTTTTTTTTGTCCTTATGAGTCATAAACATCAATTTGATACTTATGTTTTAAAATTTATTTATTTATATCTATAACCTTTCAGCCTATAGGTATACATGCCCGCCGCCAGATGATTTTAAGTGCACTAAGCAGCCGCCGATGAAGTGTGCACCACCTGTACAAGTAGAGCAGGGTTGTGGTTGGCATTGATATTATTGGCTATAGAGTTGTTTGTGGTTGGCATTGATATTATTGGCTATAGAGTTTTTCTTTAAGGTGTATTCACAGACCTTCATTAAGCTATGTGAAAAATTGATCAGCGGATATGAAATGTTGTTAGGACATCTCTCACATCACTCCTCAACCGCCACATTGCTACAGCAAGAATTGCTTGCCACATATTATTTCTATTTTTCTGCAGTTAGTCAGATTATTACCTGCCCTTGTTATTGTTTAAAAGACTGATAAGGAATTCCATTATATTTTTTATTCATTTTTCCCCATAAAATATAGTAAAACTAGTTATTTATGTCACTAGGCTGTAAAGTATGCTTTTTACATGTGAAACTCGTGTTTAATTTATGATGCATTAATTATTCAATTCAACAAATAAAAGAATAAACAAGTACTCTCAGGGGCGTCCGCAGGATTTCTTCTAGGGGGGAAGGCTGATAAAATTTTCGTTTAGGGGGGCAGGCTAATAAAATTTTCAAAGTGTCGAGGTACTCTGACCTTGTAAGGCTCAATTAATTGTCAAAATAAAACATATTGATATTTAAAGGTTAAAATAAGTGTTTATACGAGGGGTGTCCGTAAAATAAGTTTCCCTATTTTTTTAAAAGTGAAAAAAATGTTTTATTACCATTGTATATTACACCATTAGAAATCTTGAACATTAAACTATTTTTCTACGTAGTCCCCGTTGACATTGATGCACTTCTGCATCCGTGTCACCATTTTTTTGATGCCCTGGTCATAGAGGTCCGCCGCCGCGCTGTTGAAGAACTTCATGACCTCTTCTTCCAATTCCTCTCTTGTCCCAAAATTCGTTCCGCCTAGGTGTTTTTTCAGGCTTGGGGACAGATGGTAATCACTTGGGGCCAGATCGGGGCTGTAGGGTGGGTGTTGGATGGATGACGTCCAGCCCGCTGTTCATCGTGCACATCTGTGCGCCCTTCTTTGGACTCTTTGCACCATTTGCGCACCATCTGGACACTCATGCATGTTTCACCATACACTTCCCTAAGTTGGGAATGAATTTCGGTCGCCGAATTGCCTTAAGCACACAAAAAACGGATCTGGCGGGGGAAGCGATTGGGAGCTCCATCTTTCAAGGCTGTCAAGGCCGAACTGATGGTGGCAGCGAGTTGACCTGGGTTTGGATGTGGAGGGGGGAGTCCAAGCGACACGCTGGTGCCGTCTGAGGGACCTGCCGCGACTTGCACGGCCGTGCCACAACAGGGAAACTTATTTTACGGACACCCCTCGTATAATGCTTTATAAATATAGTAAATGAATACGATTCCATTT
This sequence comes from Aelia acuminata, assembly GCA_911387785.2. Lineage (NCBI taxonomy): Eukaryota > Metazoa > Arthropoda > Insecta > Hemiptera > Pentatomidae > Aelia > Aelia acuminata. Next base: position 135,326,565 of record OU426980.1, on the reverse strand, counting down.
AATTGGTACTTTTTATTTCTCAAAATTTCTTGGGGGGCAGCTGCCTTCTCCTGCAGACACCACTGATTCAACAATCTCGTGGGCATCGGCTCGCCATTATATGCCTCTGCTGCCAGTAAAAAATCATTGGAGTAGATTATTCTGTGGCGCGCATGTCTACCTATAGGCCATTGTTGAGAAGAACCTTCTTATATGCCCAGTCTAGTCAAAGACATGTCTCACGAGAAAACCAACGAGTGTGATATGGGAGATCACTTAGTGGGAAAAAAAAAAAAAGTCACCCGGTTCCCAAACTACGGCGCTATGGGCAAAAGTGGTAGCTAACTCTTCTCTGGCATAAAAATTGAAAAAAATCTTGTCAAAACCGATTTTAGATCCACAGAAAAATAATGTTGATAGCAATTCATTCAGGATTAGTTTTGTTTAACTGGATTAACTGGCAGTAAAAGGAAAAGCTGAAATTAATTTACCTAATTCCCCCCCCCCCCTCAGAATTGGCTAGTTTAAGCACTTAGGCTTTTTAAATTTTTAATTACGTTGGATTATATGTTTATACATCAAATGAAACTATTTTCATGATGATACAGTTAGTAGTTCTAAGTGATTAACGATGATAAGTAAAAAATCACTACATATCATCCAACTAAATGTTTAGCTCTTGTCTGGTGGGTATCCCCGAGATAAGGTCATGCATGCCAGCCCGACAACTTTCCGGCACTGTAAATTTATCTATATTCTATCTAGAGAGAAATTTCTCTACCCACCAAACTATCTCCCTATACCTGTTTCCCACCCTCCACAGGACTACGATTTAGCATTCCTTAGTGGAGGGCTGCGTGTTCGAGGCCACCTATGTTGGCAAAACTCCTCGAGGGTGAAGTTGAAATAATAATCATGCCCCATCCTGCATTATTATTGAGTTGATCCCTCAGTTCGATTATATTTCATATTTAATCTTACTTCTGGTTCCCCCTTTTCTCAATGATTGTAATTAGTATGGTATATTCATCCATCTAGATAATATGTATTTATATATATTGATTTTTAAATATTTTATTTTTTGAAGAGAAAAGATTGTGCTCGGCCGGGAGTCGAACCCAATCTTTTCTCTTCAAAAAATAAATTATTTAAAATTAATATAAAATTAAAATAAGGTGGTTACCCACACAAAATGATTAAATTAATATAATATATTGATTTTTATTATAATTTTACCCTAACAAATTGAAGAGAGGCAATTGCCCTCCCCCCCACCGAAGTCTATGCCGGTGCTTTCTCATGAATTGGTTTTAATTTTTAGTTGGCTGGACCTTTAAATAATAAAAGCTTTTCTCCATAGTTTATTTGTGATATCTTTGGAACATTATAATGTATGTTTCAGGTGTAACATCATAAAGAAGAAGAATGATTAAAACGTGCAGTCGTACTTTTGATTGATTATGGTCCCTGATAATTATGAATTAAAAAAGCTTTCTATTAAAAGTTAAGCTTTGGCTGATTAAACATTATCCATATTCTTATTGTTGAATTTATGAATTATAATAAAGACCACAATGTAAAACTGTTTGTTTCTTTTTACCACTACACTTAAAATAATAATTAAATGCTTTATTTATTTTTTTCGGTCCCTTTAGAACAAAATTATATAGTTCATGCAGTGGGCTTTTGACACTTAGAGCATGATTTAAGTAAAACAAATTAAAACGAGGAAAGAAACAAATTATAAGGAAAACCTCTAGTATAAATATTCTAATTAACATAAATTAAACATTGAACCTAACTCATAACTAGTAGTGCAATTTATATACATAAACATATAAATATACACATTTATCCATAAATAAAATGAAACAGACCTGATAAAATGATGGATCAGAAGGGTAAGATCGTTTATATAAATAGCAAACAGAGTGGGGGATAGAGAAGATCCGAGGATCTCTCTGTTATGGAGTATGACTTGGGATGACAACAAATGGTGACCAATCTGAGAGGAAGGATTTGAATCAGTTTAAGGAGCTGCTAGATAAATGGAGGTTTTGCAATTTGGTAAGAAGGAACTTCCCATCAACCTTGCCAAAAGGTTGTGTCAAATGCTCTAGAGAAATATAGAAGGGTAAGAACAGTTATATTCGGCGAATCCTTGGTGTTCAATGGAGGTGTGGAGGTCACAGGTAAGTTTTAGGAGAATGGATTGTGTCAAGTAGGCAAATCGGAAGCCACATTAAAGAGGGTTAATATGGGACTTTCTTCTAGGAAGTTTGATAGCGACTTTGAACAAGGTGTTCCAATGGTTTTGAGAGTTTGGAGAGAAGAGAAATAGAATGAAAGTCATTCATTGAGGAAGGATTTGAAGCAGTTTGAAGGTCATAGGTAAGCAGTTTCAGGAAGGAGGGAGTATCCAGTTTTGCAAATATGAAGTAATATGTGAATTTTATGAAAAACTACCGCGAAGCTACATGAAAATTATTCTGGGAGATGCAAAGGCAAAGGTAGGGAGGGGACAACTATATTATCCTATGATCGGTAAAGAAAGTTTTCATGAATGTAGCAGTGATAACGGAATATGACTAATAAATTTTGCCATCTCGAAAAACTTAATAATAAAAAATACTACGTTTAAACATAAAGATATACATAAATATAGTTTGACGTAGTAGTTCAACATCGGTGGCAAAATAGCATAATTAATATTAGATCATATCGTGGGGCCGAATGCAGGTAGGATCATGAATCTAGTAATCGCGAAAATTAGTCAAAAGATTTAGAAGAAAAATGAAGTTGGTTTCTATTACGGTAATTTTAATCTGGAGAAATGTAATATTCCGACAATTAGAAAACAATTCAAGCTAGAAGTCAAAAATAGGTTTGAGGCTTTAAATCTCCTGTCGAGGATAACGGAAGCATCATGTCGAAAAAAGGGAAAATAAGAGGAACAAACCGTGGTTCGATGAAGATTGTGTTAACATTTGCGAAAAAAGAAAAACTGCTTGATAATATTTGAAGCGTTAAATAATCCTAACTAGTGACCGACCGAAGTTTCGGTTTCTACCCAATCTTCGGCCAAGCCGAAACTAGCATTTGTGTCTGATCTCTGAGAAGGAATGGGACTAAACGATTTCAGCTTGTTGGCTCGATCTTTTTCATGGCCTTTAACACCCTTGATTTATTAGTGTGAAGTATCTGTTATTTTAGTTAATTACATTTGTATTGTATTACGATAAAACATAGACTTTTCTCATACTTTTGGTTCCTTTAATTGATCGAAAACTTAAAGATGTGTGTGGGAACAAAAATATGATAGTGAAAAACAGGGATTTGCAACTTAAATCACATCAAGTTTTAACATGTTATGAAAGCATTCTTTTCATACAGAATTCTTTACATTGAGTTGAAAGAATTATATTTATTCTTTATCTTGAGCGTTAAGAACCTTTTTATGCTTTTAATTACCTCCTGATTAATGATGAAATTTGATTTCTAAAAAAATAAGATTAACTCTAAGTAAGAATATATATTCTAAATACTTAAACTTAAATTAGTCGTTGGAGAAACCCGAAACGTCCACAGATTCAAATCAAAAGAGAAAAAAATATTATAGTCAGTAACCTTGTTATACAAAGGGGGGCTCAAATTGCATCAATTGGTGGTAGTAGGTTTTGTTCTTCTTGACAAAAAACTATTTTATGTATTTGTAAACTAGATTATATCCACTAAAATTTGAGACCAAAACTCAGTAGACTAAATAGCTTCTGAGATACATCTTAACGTATTCAATAGGCCGTCGTTTTGTATTCCATCGGCTTTATTATGGCTACATTATTTATTCTTTAGATATGATAATATGAATTTTTATTATTATCAGCCTGTTATTTCAAGATTATTTCAATTTTTAGGGCTGTATTAATTTAGGGGGTTTGGTCTATTGGCCGCGGGGACTAGCGTACTAGGCAGTTGGGGCCGGGATTCGATACTATAACCTAACTATTACACCTGTCTTACCAATCTTCTATAACAAGCCCACTTATGAATAATTAAGTTAAATTACTGTAATTTCATAAGCTTTCATTGATATTATTGCTACACTAGACACATTACACTCAAGTATTATACATACATGCGTAAATAAGTTTCGGTTTCGGTTTCGGCCCGAAACCAGGTCTATGGCCAAAATTCGGTTTCGGTCGGTCACTGATCCTAACGAAACAAATCACTCTTACTTTCGAGCACTAAAAAAAGAAACTACTAAATTGCTCAAATTAAAAAAAAAAAAAACGAGAGTATCTCAAAAATAAATAATAGCAATTGAAGGTAGCAAAATCGAGATAACGTTAGAGCCATATACGAAGGCATCAACAGAAACCGTAAGTGGTCGGGACTGGAAATAGGGATGAAAATAACAATATCTTGGCCGATCCCGTAGACATGATTGACGTAGAATTATTTCAATAATATTTTAAATACGGTAGATAATAGTTTTTCTAATCTTTCGGAATATCAGAGTGCTGAACCGTTAATACTAGAACCAAGTAAAGAGAAAGTAGAAATAGCCAAATTAAAATCTCATAAAGCAGCGGGAACAGATAAAATTCCTTGTGAATTAATCAAGGCATGCGGAAAAGCTGGGATTTCTAAAATACATTTTTTGATTAAAAAGGTCTGGGAACAAGACAAAATACCCGAAGAGTGGGAAGAACCCATTCTCATTCCGATTCAGAAAAAGGGATCGAAGACGGCTTGTAATAACTATCGCGGAATATCATTCATTCCGGTTTGGTATACAATATTTATACCAAACCGGATAAATATTTTACGTTATTTTTTATAATATTTTACGTTAATCCTGACTAGTCAAATCACTAAAAAAGACGAGGAAATCGGTGGAGACTTATCAATGTGGTTTCGGACGGAACCGTTCAACCGTTGACCAAATATTCTCCGTCCGTCAAATATTAGAGAAAAAAATAGAATTCAACGTTACAGTACATCAGGTTTTCATTGATTTCAAAAAGGCATATGATTTGATTAACCGCCAAAAGTTGTATAATATTCTTGTCGAGTAGGGAATACCGAAAAAGGTAGTAAACTTATTTAAAATGTGTATGATCAAAACGTTCAATTTAGTTATAATCGATAGTTATTTTTCTGAGGAGTTTGAGGTTCGCACTGATTTGAAACTAGATGATTCTCTATCACCAGTTTTATTTAATTTAGTTCTGAAAAATGCCATTAGGGAGGTGCTACGTACCGGAAGATCTTAATCTGGGAGGAAATATATCCGTGATCGGATATGCTGATGATTTTGTTTTGCTTGGTGAGGACGCGGAAACTAGTGAACTGAATACAAAACCAGACAAGAACTTGGGCTGAAAATAAATACGGATAAGACAAAATACATGGTTAGCTATAGAAGTGGTAACGATTTTGCTGTTATTAATTTAGAAGGGAATACGTTTGAACACGTAGAGAAATTTAGGGGCGATGGTAACTAGACAAAACGAAATCGATGAGAAAATTAAGGCTAGACTAAACTCCGGAAATGCTTGCTATTTTTTCTGTCCGGAAACATAAAAATTAGGATTTACCAAACTATAGTTGTTCCTATGGTCCTTCATGGATGCGAAAATATATTGAAAAAATTTTACTTGTAATGTAAATTTTACTTACACATGATATTTTTAATATAAAGAAAGTAATTTTTACTTTCTATATATTGTGATATAATGTAAAACTAAATAAATTCAGAAATAGTCAATATATGTATTATAATGCAAAGTCTACAATGTGCATGCCGCTACAACCTAAAAGCAATTCTAGGTATGATCAAGAATATTATATAGTTTTGTGGCCGTATACTCTCTATCTATGGGGAAGGTTCCCATTTTATCCCAAGAGCGTTATATTGGAAATATGGGGGCTCGAAGTTTCTCCATCTCGCAATTTATTATTAGCTCACCTTTACTTGACTGATGGATTATGAATGATTAGTTCGAGTGTGCGTTCCCAGATAGCGATAGGTTGTAGTTCATTCGTATGTTAAGGTTCATTCATTCGGTTTTAATTTGTTGATGTTCGGCTATTCTCTTTAAAATATACGAGATTACGTTTAAATAATTATTTTTATTTTTATATAAACTTAGCACCATATTTTAATATAAATCATTCAAAACTTAACTCTACCAAATCAGCCCCCCTTTTCCCTCCTATTTAGAGGACTCTGAAATACTTGGGTCACTCCGAGAGTGATCCTATTAATACAGGCCCAAATGATTCGACGAATAATGATTCAAACAATACTCGTGAGTCAGTTATGGACACTAAAAGACCCAAGTTGTTAGCACATAGCTGACTCCCCCACCTAAGCCTGTATATATACCCACTCAATTGTAATCCCAGTCAGTTACGTTTTAGATGTCGTAATTAGTATGTTCCAGTAGTATTAGTGTTAGTTCCTAGTGTACAAATGTTCATTATATTCTTTTATTCAATAAAGTTTTTTTTAATCAATTTTTAAGAAGAAAATCTAAGTGGCGCCCGAACTTAGGGACCTGGCGGTTCTTCAAGATAGAAGATTGAAGAAATATCCCAGTAGGCCGAGAAAACTCGACGAAATATCCCTTGAGGTAACAGAGTTTGGACTATTTGATAACAGATCTGATTGTAAGGCCACTAAGTAGATCCGAAAAAACAACCCAGCGGTAACAGGATCAGGACTTACTACTTGAAGGTGCGTTTCAACGCTTTACGCCAGCTCCAAGAACTCTAATGTTTGTATATTAGGTTAGTGTTAATTTAGTGATATTTATAATTAATGCCAAATAACTATAATCTAAGAAGTAGTAAAACAAGTGAGGTATTATTTAATAATCGATATATTACTGATACTGATTCTGATAGTGATAGTAGGAATATGGCACAAAATTATTCCATGACAAAAGAAGATTATGACCATTTGCCATACTATAATGCTGATCCGACCCAATTAATTGCATTTTTAAAACCATTAGAAATCATATATAATAATGTTTGTAGCAAAGGAATTGCCAATAAGGCACAAATCGAAAATAAATTAATTCAGATAGCTTTATCCCGCCTTACCGGTGATGCCGAACAATTATGCATGTATGAAGATTTTACAACCATTGAACAAATAAAAACACATTAAATTAATAACTTTAGGGACTCGAGAACAACTTCACACTTGCAACATGAAGTGTCCCAAATAAGGATGTACAGAAATGAACCTCCTATTGAATACATCAACAGAATTTTGCTGTACCAAATGTACCAGGTATAAATCCAGACAAAATTGAAGCTATTAAGAAATTTCCTCTTCCTCAAACTGAAAAAGAGGTCAAGCAATTTCTGGGTATGAATGGCTACTACAGAAAATTTATTCATAATTATGCCTCTATAGCAAAACCTTTAACATTGCAACTCAGAAATAAAGACAAAATCAATCCTGCAACTTATAAAGACGCTTTTGAAAAATTAAAAATTCATCTGCCCCAATGCAGATTAATGCCCCGAATGCCCCAATTTTGCAATATCCAAAATTTTGATCTGCCCATGCTGCTCACGACGGACGCCAGAAACGTAGCAGTGGGGTTGGTCTCCCAACTTTCAGAAGAGAGGGATCACCCTATCGCCTTCGCCTCCAGAACCCTTTCTGTCACCGAACAAACATATTCAACTATCGAGAAAGAACTCTTGGCTATTGTTTATTCGTGTAAACATTTTAAGACATATCTGTATGGAAAAAAAATTACTATCTGTACTGACCATAAACCAATCACAATGGTTGTTCACTATGAAAAACGAATATACTAGAATATTGAAATGGATATTTTATCTTCATGAATTTGATTTTGATATTAAATATGTTGAAGGCAGGACAAACAATGTCGCCGACGCCCTAAGTAGAATTCAAATTAATCCAACCTATCAGTTAAATGCAATAGAAGACCTAGACGTGGATTTAGAATTAGATAAAGCTTTACAGGAAGCGAGCCAGATATTGAAAAATCTTTGGAAACATGCAGATTAGGAATACCACACTCTGACATAATCAAAAACACAGATCTGAATGACACAAATCTAATTTCCCAAGATCTGGAAACAATTTGGCTTACAAGCAAGATTTCGTGTATAATTAAAGATAACATCATTCACTATATCATCTCTTTACCGGTTAAAACTCAAACTTTAAGTGCCCTATACTTCCTATCAATTCCAGTAATTCACTATAACGAGACCAGTATAACTATTGCTAGAAATGGTATAATTTTGTATAATATATCAGAAACATTTGTAGGAAATTGTACATATATTAAGAATAATTATTATTGCACTAACCTTAGGACTTTAAGTGACAAATGTACAAAATATGCTATACATAGTGATTTAAATTATTGTATTACTACTAACCTTATTGATACTAATCCTTTTATAAAACATATTGAGCTAATAGATACATATGCAACATTTAGAATTAAGAACATTATAAGGAGTAATGAATTCCACCCCCTATCTTTACCTGAATCTGCTGTTATCAAACTAGATAGTAATGAAACAATTGTTAATCAAACCGGAAATTCATACATAGATGTAGACACTCTCTCTTTTAATCATCAGGTTGTAACATACAAGAAACTTAATGTAACCCTAGAAACATTATGTGTACCCATAGAAAATAAGGATGTTTTTGGGGAATTGGAAACCGTAGATCATAACATAGTACTCTCATTTCCTATTGTCTTAGCTAGTATTAGTATGTTGATTATTCATTTCTTTTCAGTATATTTTAAAATCTCAAAGCTATGTCATCAGAAATCTAAATCACCATCTCCAGAACCAGCAGCTTCAACTTCATTAAAACCTTAGGAAAATCCTCTATTAAACATTTTCTTACTGAGCTCGAAAATCTTCTGAAGGGAGGAGTTATGGACACTAAAAGACCCAAGTCAGCACATAGCTGACTCCCCCACCTAAGCCTGTATATATACCCCCTCAATTGTAATCCCAGTCAGTAACGTTTTAGATGTCGTAATTAGTTAGTTCCAGTAGTATTAGCGTTAGTTCCTAGTGTACAAATATTCATTGTATTCTTTTATTCAATAAAGTTTTTTATAATCAATTTTTAAGAAGAAAATCCAAGTGTCGACTAATAATTGCTCGTTAAACTGCCGTCACAGACGCCTGAGCCATTTAATTTTAATCCAATGGACTACCCATTGGATTAAAATTAAAATTAATCTGCGGCTTCCTGAGGAAAGTTACGAATATTTCGTAGGCTGCTTAAGTAAAGATAGTTCAGAAGTTGCCTGGGCTGAGACTTTGGAAGTCGTCACAGGTAACACAACGAAACATTTTTTTTTTAAGCTGGACGCAGCTGCTGATGTAACCACGATTTTTTGAAGTGGTCCGCTTGGATAAAGTGCGAACAAAAAGTCTGCAAATAAATGTATTCACGTCACAGAATTCTGACAAATCTCTGCACAGACAGTGGCACACAATTTCAGCCTCTCCAATCATCTGAATTTCAACATTTTGCTCGTGATTGGGGATTAGCCACATCAACTAGCAGCCCACTAACGGCTAAGCAGAAGCTGTAGTCAAGACAGTAAAATCGCTGCTTAAGATGAAAAGAATGATTTCGCTGCATCTCACAGAATCATTTCAGAAGAAGCAAATGAAAATGCTGCTCCGAAACGTAATGCGGCAAACTTACCTGAGCACCAAAGATGCCTAAGTCGCCTGCTCTACATGCTGTTTCTACATTTACATGTTGTTGTGCGTCCTGCCTGTTAAGAATAGGATCTTGAGGGAGATGTTCTAGGAGTAAGAAATTAGGTCCTGTGAAGTTGGCCGGACTGGGGGAGGATTTTATAATGGTGCATCGTTGGAATGCTATGTAATGTGTAAAATGTTAATCGTTAATAAAAGTCAGGTGAAATTATTAAATTGTTGCTCTTTATCAAGACCATGATAAGACAAATGTGAGTTTAAAATCGAAGTTTCACGAAGGTACAAATTTTGTTCTAATCTCTAATCTAAAAGCAGTTTTTGTGAAAGTGAATTAGATAGGAACCGCGCACATTGGGACGCAAAGCAGGGCACCGCAGTTTCCTATCTACCACTTCTTCTTCTTCTTCTTCTTCCTCCTCCTTGGTGCCTTTCAGCGTGGAGGGGCCTCGTCAATCCATTTTCGCCAGCCATCTCGGTCCTTCGCCAGCGTCCTCATAGCACCCAGCTGCTTGCCTCTCTTTTCTCCCAGCTTGGTGATAATGATCGACCATGTTTTCCGAGGTCGACCCCTCGGCCTTTTATCCGTCGGTCTTGCCTCGAAAAACTTCCGGGGCTCCCTTTCCTCTTTCATCCTCACCACATGCCCAAACCATTTGAGTGCTTTCCTTTCTAGCGTTTCTATTATTGGTGTCGCCCTTAGTTCTTCTCTAATCCTTTCATTACGGATATGGTCTCTCCTGGTTCGACCAGCAACTCTCCTTAGGTATTTCATTTCGGATGCTGTTAGTCTGCTTTTATGCTTATCAAGTAGGACCCAGCTTTCACATCCGAACAGCAGGGTTAGGAGGTACAGCATATTGTATATAATCATTTTTGTCTTGTTTTCGACCTCTCGTTTCCCTATGACAGTGTTGCATATTTGATAATAGACGCCATTTGCTTTTTGAATTCTATTAGATAGTTCCTGGTCTATTTTCCCGTTCCTTTCAACAACTGTTCCCAAGTACATATATTCATCAACCACCTCCAGGGTCACCTCTACAGTTTATCTGTATGTCTTCAGCAGCTCGTCCTATCTGCATAACTTTGCTTTTATCCTCGTTTATCAGCATCCCTTTTCTTCCTAGTTCTGCTTCCCATTCTATGATGGCTTGCTGTAGTGATTCTGTAGAGTCTGCTATGAGGACAATATCATCCGCATATACAAGAGCTTGGGCGAGTATTGTTCTTAAATTCCATTTTCCTATAATTGCTCTTGCTGTTCTTCGTTTGCAGATTTTTAGGATCTCATCCATGAATATAATGAAGAGTAATGGGCTGAGACTACCGCCCTGTTTGACTCCTCTATCCATCCTGAAGCTCCTGGATTCCTTCCTATTGATCCTCACTATTCCATTTGAGTATTTATATGTAGACTGGATTGCTTTAATAAGGTCTCCTGGGATGTTCTTCTTTCTTAGTGCGTTCCAGATCTCACTCCTAGGAACTGAATCAAATGCTGCCCTTATGTCCAGGAATGCCATATAGATGTTTTTGTCTGGTTCCCATGCTTTCTCCATTATAGTCCTCAAAGCGAAAATGTGGTCCTGAGTTTGTCTTAATGGCCTGAAAGCCGCTTGTTCCTCCTCTAGTTGGTCCTCCACGAGACCTCTTAATCTTCTCTCAAGGATAGATGTGTATACTTTGTATACAACTTGAGATAGACAGATGGGCCTGTAGTTTTGGCATTCACTTTGGCTCACTTTCTTGAAGATAGGAATGATGATCTTATATTCCCATTTATTAGGTATTCTTTTTTCCGTATGTACCTTTTGGAATAGGCCCTGTAGAGCTCCGATCAGACTTTGTCCTCCATATTTTATGTATTCGGGCGCGATTTTGTCTCTTCTCGGTGCTTTTCTTGTCTTCAGTCTTTCAATCGCTGCTTCCACTTCTTCTTCCCACACTGTTGCATCATATTCCTGTGGTTGTTCTTCCTCTTCTTCCACATTTGTTTCACTCCTAATTTTTCCAAATACCTGGGAGTAGTGCTGGTTCCATCTGTCTAATATATCTTCATCTTTTGTCAACATTTTACCTGATATATCCTTTATATTCCGGATGGGCTTGCATTTTTTGCCTTTTAACGTTTTAATCTTTTTCCAGAATTTCCTTGAGTTAGATTTATAGTCTTCTTTGAGTTATCGCCCAAACTCTTCCCAACTTTTCTTTTTGGCAGTTCTTATGACCACTTTTGTCTCATTTCTTCTTCTGACATATATTTCCCATGTTTCATTTCATTTTTTGCTATTATATTCTTTCCAAGCCAGTTTCTTTCTTTGCACCGATGCTTTTACGCGTTCGCTCCACCAGTCAGTTCTTTTTGCACCAGATGAATATCTTTTGACACCACATATTAGCTTTGCAGTCTGTAGGATGTGCTTTTTAATTTCAGCCCATATGCTGTCCACATATTCTTCCATGTTGATGCCTACCAATTTTCGTTCCAGTTCTTTGACATATATTTCTTGGTTTTCTGGAATTAGAAGTTTGGTTTCATCTATTTTTTCATATTTTTTCCATCGTTTCTTCCTTGGCTGAATAATTTGGGTGTCTGCAACTAATAGTAAGTGGTCAGAGCCTATTTCAGCTTCTCTTATAACTTTCACATCTGTAAAGTATCTTCTTATCTGTTTACTATATATGAAATAGTCGATTATACTGTTTGTGTTTCTTCCAGGGGTGGCAAATATTTTTTGGTGCACTTTTTTGTGTGGAAAGAATGAATTTCCTATCAATAGGTTATGGTCTACACAGAAATCTATAAGACGTTGGCCATTGATATTTTTAATAGTTTCTCCTCCATATCTCCCCATTACTCAATGGGTTCTGTTGAAATCGGATCCTGTTCTCGCGTTGAAATCGCCCATAATTATGACCTATCCTCTGTTCTTTTGGGCTTTGATCACTTTTGTCTCCAAACTGGTATAGAATTGTTCCTTTTCCAGTATGTCTGAATCTTCTGTAGGGGCGTATACTTGTACTAAGGTACTTTGGCCAATGGAAAATTTAATATTGATGACCAACATCCTGGAGGATACCGGATACCATTCTGCCACGTTTGAGAGGAGGTTGTTCATGAAGAACAACTGATAATGAATATCACTCCAACGCCTTCTTTAGCCCTTATTCCTATTGGGACCCCAGAGTACATTAGGGTATAATTTGTTGGCAACTTTATCTCCCCGCATCCCTTCTTTTTCACCTCGCTTACACCCAATATATCCAGATGGTATGTTTCCATTTCTTCCACTATTTCCATCTCCTTCCCAGTAAACGTTCTTATATTCCCACCTACCACACGTATTACAAAAACTGCTCTGCGTCGCGAGTGTCTCAGTGTGCGCTCGGCCTTACTGTTTATAATAGACCTAGATTGAGTGATAGTCCTAGATAGCGGATCTTTCAGCTTGGGCATTGAAATTCACAGCGGACATTTCCTAAAATGTTTGCATTTACCATTGACCTTGTCTTATATATTTAAGCGATCGGGGCCTTCAACACAACTTAAATATTATGCAGCAAGAGCTTTACAGCATGAATGCTGTTATGGATCCAGGGAAACCTAAATGCATGAGAATATAAAGACGACACCACCGATGAATGAGGATATTGAGGTTGAAAGAGCTAATCATTGAACAGTTTAAAGATTTTGGTGCCCGTATCTTCGTTGATCCAGTTTCGTTATTGGATATATCGACGGGAAGTTATCGCGATGACTGAAAGAATGCTCCATTCAATTAAGAGTGGTTTTCTCACCAGAAGATAGGAGACCAAGAAGAAGGAGTTAAGAAAGTGAGGGCTGGACTGGTCAGGAGGGGAGACAGGCTATTTCAGGAGAGGGATACCTGGTAAGGAGGAAAAAAAAGGAAATCCTCGGTATTAGAGAGGAAAAGATTACTATGGTGATGTTTATAACAAAGGAAACATAACTGGGCGTATCCTACTATATTTGTGAGGTGAACTGTTCATCTCTTATTACTCCATGTCCCTCCCCATAAAATATTCAACCTTCTCCATAAGACCATACTGGTTTAGTCATGTCTGAATTGATTCAGTAGTTTTGCATACCCCGACTGTAAAACGTCAATCATGATGTTGAATAACAAATTTCTTGTCATCAGTAAATAAACAGCTGTCCCAGCTTTCCTCAGTCCAGAATACAGGTTCAAGAGTCTATTTAGGAAGCGTTGTAATTTGTTGTCTTCATAAAAAAAACTTTTGCATCCCTCCCCTCATATTTGTTAAGAAAATCGATGGAATACCTACAATAAAGTCCTTTAATGGTGGTTAGTCATAACAGAAGGGTACATTAAGAAGACAACAGCTTCCGGCAAGATCCAGGTTTTCATCCGGGTCTGGGGTATAAGAATCCAAACATAGTAGTCGGTCTCCACATTTTGCATACTCGACTACTTACAGCGCCTGCACTTTTAGAAGGATGGAAGCTATTGAAATTCCGCATAACAATGTACGTTGCCCTTTATTAAGCGATTGTGTCTTGCAGCTCTGCTCATGTCAGCTGGCACTTACCAATCGGGACTCAATTTGCGCTCAGCCTTACAGGAAAAATAGACCGAATTCGGCCAATTTTAGACATTTTTTTTTACAGTCATGAAACTGGTGATAAAGTGGTCATGAACTGGTGGCTTCTAAGAACGGGATGTCCATTCATTTAAGGTTTAGATTGGGATCCTAAAATAGTTCAGGGATTACAGCTTACTCATGTCGGAAAGGGATATCTCCACCATCCTGTGTCCACGACCGTATTATTGTTTCCTGAGACATTGGCGTAGCGCTTTATTGGCGCTGTCGAAACGCGTGTATTAGTAGTTTGTGGTCTGTGAGGATTGCCAAATTACTTCCTTCGATAGGGGTTGTTAAGTAACAGAATTTTTCCTCATTGTTCTTCTGAAAATTATTTCCGCCGCTCTTGTATTAGTTGGCATTCTCGATTTCATTAAGGGTTTTGCATTCCATTGTCACTTTTAATGTATCCGGGCATGAGTTTCCCTAATGGCTCGAAGCTCCTCCACGTCTCTCTTAATGTATTTCTTCTAAAACATTGTAATTAATCTAAAAAAAATACACTTGATATTTTTTTGGGTTTAGTAGCTGGCATTCTTTACCAAACCAAGCTTTTTTTTTTCATCTTTCTTCGGTCTCTATCATTGTCTTCGCTGTCTCCTTCATTGCTATTTAACAGGCATTCCACCGATCCTCGTGTGTTCCACCTTGGTTTATTTTCCTGATCAATGGGCACAGTTAGTAATGTTCAACCTGCTTCGCCTTTTAACTTTTATTTATCAAACCTTATTGTAGGTGTGGAACGTAGTCTTCTTGCTGTTCAAATTCTGACCCTAATCTGCAATGATAAGGCAGAGATCGTTGTTCATATAAGCTCCTCAGTATGAGCTCTCGTCCAATTGACCTGTGCCTTGATCTGAAAAGCATATAATCCATTCGGGTGGTAGTGACCGTACCACTAGCTCCGTATTTTATCCATGCAGCGAGTAAACCTTTTGTGAGGGATGTTATTATATTTAGAATGGCAATCCAATTGTATTTAATAACAGTGCATTGTATGTACATTGTAACTAATATTAGGCAACACTGTGATCGAGTTGGTTATGGTTTTTATGGCTCTAGCTTTTGAAAGTGTACCATGTGCTCTATTAATAAAAGTTTATCCATTAATATCTTGCACAATTATTATAATCCTTAGCCCTCATAGTTATTATTCATCAGGGATATGGGCCCAGATAATGCTATGAAGATATTTGTGTTTATTTTTGAGGGTTAATTGTGTTTTATGGACTAATCGAAAAAATGGCAATGAATATCAGTGAGTGGCATGTTCAGCAGTTCAATGGAGAAGAATTTAGCAGTTGGGCCTTTCGTATGAAGAGTATCTTAAGAGAAAAGCAGGTACTAGAGGCAATAGGACTTCTCAAAGAAAGCAGAAAACAAGACTGCTGAAGCGAAAGCACAATCCATCATTATTGCAGGGGTAAGCAATTCACATCTGGAATATACTAAATCCCAAAATTCTGCTTATGGCATGTTTAAAAACTAGAGGACAATATCATGAGCCGAGGAACGCGCAGTCGACTTTTCTTGAGGAGGTTACTTAATGAAACTAAATATGATAAACGAAGTCCATTAGCTGAGCCTTTTATGAAGTTGGTAGACTATTTTTCTAGACTGAAGGATGCGGAAAGCGAAATTTCTGAGGACGACAAGATTAATTATCTCCTTTTGTTAATGCCCAGGTCATATGATGGGATAGTCAGGGTTAGGAAAAACTTGTCTGTTTCCCAATTAGAAGAAAAGTGGTTTAAAGTTGTCTTCCATAGTGGTAAAGTCGAAGCTTTTTTAAATGACAAATTAATTTTCTGTGGAAGTAAAAATGGAACATTATTTTCCGTTAGTATGAGTATTGATCGATCCGCAACAGCATATTATGGGAATACTATTAAATATGACAACTCAAATGGGGAGTAGACTTGTGACATAGGAGGTTGGGCCACTTGAGTTTTAAAAATATTGATATCTTAGATAAACGGGATCTCGTAAATGGTTTAGACAGTCTTAAAAATAATCGCTTTCAAAATTTCACATGTGAAAATGGTATATTAGGTAAAATGTCAACCTTTTAATGGGACAAGATTGAAGTCAACAAAGCCACTAGAGCTCATGCATTCCGATGTGTGTGGGCCTATTACCCCTGTATCTTGGGATGGGTATGAATACTTCCTGACATTTATCGACGATTATACACACTTTACGGTGGTTTTTTTAATGAAAAATAAATCAGATGATTATAAAAAGTTTTATGAGTATTATAATTACGCTACCAAACATTTTAATAGAAATATTTTGAGACTAAACTGTGATAACGGGGGAGAGTATATCAGTAATGCTATGTAAAACTTTTGCAAAGAGAAAGGAATAAAATTAGAGTATACTGTACCTTAGAGTAGCGTAGAGTATACTTACAACCCACAAATGAATGGGGTTTCAGAAAGAATGAATAGGACCCTTGTTGATAAAGCACGCACATTATTACTTGAATCTAGGTTGCCTAAAGATATGTGGGGAGAAGCAATATATTGTTCGGCATATATTTCTAATAGGAGCCCCACAGCCTCAAATGATAAAACCCCGAGTGAGATGTGGGAAGGACGTAAACCAAATTTGTGTAATTTGAGTGTTCGGGTGTACTGTATACAAACATTGTTTCATTCATGTTGTGGATTGTTTCATTAATGATATCGTCAGACACATAAAATTCTCTGAATGTTTGTTATTTGCTGATGATCTTAAATTATTTAGGTTTGTTGAAGGAACAGAAGATTGAAAGAAAATACAGAAAGACTTAGATGGCTTGATCAGATGGTGTACAGAAAACTGCCTTCACTTTAATATAGATAAATGCTATGTAATGTCCTATTCTCGAAAAAAACACCTAATAGAACATAATTATCAAGCAGGGTCACAACCGTTGAATAGGGTTGAAACAATCCGTGATTTAGGAATTTTATTTGACAAACAGCTAACGTTTTCAACGCACATTGACAATGTATTTATGAAATGTAATAAACTGGCTGGATTTGTGAAAAGAACATGTAATCAATTTGACAATCCAAAGACTTTATTAATATTGTTTAATTCACTTATAAGGGTTCATATTGAATATGGATGTTTTATATGGTTTCCTAGAACAGCCAAAAGTTTATATTTGTTAGAAAAATTACAAAAACGATTCTTAAGATTTTTATACTATAAAAAGTATGGTTCTTATCCGGGTTGGGAAGTTTCGTATAATTACTTAATGAATGAATTTGGTGTAGCCCATAAACTGGAAGAAAGATGTGCCATTTTGTCAATATCTCACTTAGTTAAGCTAGTCCAGGGAGGTCTTGATGATTCTACTATGCTTGGAAAACTAGACTTTAGAGTTGGTAGGATTAATAGCAGGTTGAAGGAGGACTTTTATATGCCTGTGTGTAAGCCTTGTTACAATTCTCCACTAAACAAACTCACTAACCTCTGGAACTCTCTATGTGAGGTACTTAAACTTGATTTCAGTTTTGGATTGGGAAAGATCAAAAGTATTCTGTGGAAGCATTTCTCGCATATTAGTGCCTAATGTATACATAACTGAAATATATGCATTTCAGTTGGATCCATGCATATATTGTATGCGTATATTATGTATATTTGCGTTTGTGTGTGTATAATTATAAATGTATGTATATATTTATATGTATATTGATAGGTTTTCTAAGCATCTTTTTTTTTTTACTTCACTTCATATCCCTAACTAGACATTAAGAAGTATTAAAGATTACTTTGTTTATATGTGTATGTATATATATCTATGTTTTTTTTTTGTTTTTTAGATATTGTTTTATTAGGTTATAGTATTCCTAATGCATTTCATTTATAAGTGCACTACCTGATATTATATTTTTTATTGTTTAAGTATGAGTGATATTTTCATGAATAAGGGATATTTTCTAGAAGGAATTCAAATAATAGGTTCAGAGCTTTGACTTGTTTTCTTTTTTTTTTTCTTTTTTCTGTTTCTTTTGTCTTTTTGTTTTTTTTTTCTCTTTTCTTTATGATTTACGATGTAATCAACAAGTTGTACACATTACCACCTGTAATTGGGCATATGCCTGTTGGTGGGCTTATGTAAAATAAATAAATAAATAAATAAAATAAATAAATAAATAAACATGTTCCTAAAGAAACCAGAAGGAAATTACATCCCAAGAGTCGAAAGTTAATTATGGTAGGCTATGCTCCTGGTGGAGGTAGGCGACTGTGGGACCCTCAATTAAGAAAATTAATTATTGGACGTAGTTTAATTTTTGATGAGGGTAACATAGGTGACAGGTGTTCTGTAAGGATTTCTATAGATCCTGAAGTGGGCAATTTTGAAGATAATGTCGGGAAGTCTGAAGATAATTCACCTAAAGGGTCCAATAATGAAATATCTGATAGTGCTTGTGGAAGGAGCTAGCAGTGCTTCAGTATCTAATAGGGTTAGACCTGAGGAAGTAGTTAATAATGAAGAGGTTGTAACAAGTAACAAACGAACAAGAAAAATACCGGTTTGGCAGAATGATTATATGAATACGGAGAGTAGTGATGAAGATGCTATATTTGCTTTGTTGTCTCAGGGCTATGACATGCCAAAAGGTTACGAAGAGCTGAGTTGGGCATATTTATATTTATTCATTCGAATACGAATTTATTTTTATCTTAATTTTAATGTGAATATGAATATAAATTTATTTATATCACAATATTTGTGAATACGAATACAAATAAATTCGTATTTACAAGTGTGAATACGAATTTATTCAAATATAGAAATTTTTCTGTAAATAAAAATAAATTCACAGGAAAAATTGTGAATATTCACAAAAAATGTGAATATTTATATCTAAGACTGCGAATTTGGCCGTATTTACTAATTAAGATGTGAATACGGACAAATTCACAAATTGAGATGTGAAATTCTACTAAATTCCTTATTTTCGAATAAATTTTTATATTTCTTTTCGGATTTCTCCATATTGGTATACATTATTGGGTTAACCCTCTTTACGGAAATCACATCAGCACATAATAAATTACCTGATATCGATTAAGATCGATTACTAGGTTATTTGGGTTGCTGATTATGAAAATGATATCGATTTTGAGATTCCGCCGATTAATTACAACTTACGCGATATAACTGATATTGGGGTCGACATTATGGTTATCTGAGGTGCTGAATATTAAAATGATAACGATTTTGAGATTCCGCCGTCAGCTATCGATTTATTACAACCTACGCGATATAATTGATCTTGGGGTCGACTTTAGGGTTATCTGAAGTGCTGAAAGCCGAATATGAAAATGATATCGATTTTGAGGTTCCGCCGTCGGGTACCGATTAACCCTCCAAGGACGAGCAAAAATTTTGTCTTAAATATGAGATTTAGTATGATATTTTTTGTCAATGAACATATTAGAATTTAAAAAAATATGGGACTTACCGTTCGCTCATAATTGGCCGTGTTCATTTAATCATACTAGGACTTACCCACGTTGATTTTTTTAATTGAAATAGGAAGTTTTAATTTTTTTTGAAATAAAAAGTCTTTTTCTACATTAATTACAATAATTGTTTTACAAAAATAAGTTATAATTATTTTTTATGAAACCCGGCAAAACATGCGATGCACAAGCCTACACCCCACTTTTCACACTGGGTGCGCACAGTCCTCTTACATGATTCGAGGGAACATCGGCGACGATTTCCTTCAACCACGAAATGGTCGACTCTTATGTCTGTCTGGACTCGCTGATTCAGCCCTATCTTTGATTGAGATGCTGCTCTCGACTTGAATGGCAAAAGAGAGACCACCATATCTGGCGGTGCGATCCTAGAGCAAACAGTACAAAGGATAATTCTATCGCTACCTGTAAAGATTTGAGAACTGTTTTATCGCTACCTGAAAGGGTAGACTTGTAAGATAATGGTCGATATATTTTAGAAACCTAGACATTAAGAAAATTACTTAGATTTAAAATCTATATGTATATATTTTGCAAACAATAATTAATTTAATTAATGAATTTAATAGCTTATCTAAAAAAAAATCAGTTAGAAAACAGTTATTAATTAATATTTATTAGCTTGTTTAAAAAAAAAAAATCAAAATTTTGTTGGATTACCAATTTAAAAAATTATGTCGTGGGTAAAGCCTAGCATGGTCATATGATCACACTCATACTTACGGCCGTATAAAAACCATTGGGATTATTATTTTCTAATAAAACTCAAACTATAGCATGATAAGACTATATAGATTATAAATCTACAATCTTACCCGTTAAAAACAATTATTACGAAAATTATGAGACTTTCCGTTTGTGAGAATCCACTACCAAAATTCATCAGATTTCACAATTTTCTTCTGAAGTAAAAGGTGCGTCAATCGTCACAGTTTTGGTCACAAATCAACACTGGTATCTTATAGAAAAGGGATGAAGAGATAGAAGTCTAGAAAATAAGGGTGGGAAGGCAGGGTCTCCTTTTGAGTGGGGGTAGGTTTGGTGTGATCATATGGACATGCTAGTCCTTGGAGGGTTAATTACAACTTACGCGATATAATCGATCTTGGGGTCGCCGTTAGGGTTATCTGAGGTGCTGAATATAAAAATGATATAGATTTTGAGATTCCGCCGTCAGGTATCGATTTATTACAACGTACACGATATAATCTATCTTGGGGTTGACTTTAGGGTTGTCTGAGGTGCTGAATATGAAAATGATATCAATTTTGAGATAACTTTCTCTGGTATCGATTTATCACAGCTTATCTAATATTAACGCTATTGGGGTTAGCTTTTTGCTAATTGATAGCGCTAACAATAAATGCAATAATTCGATTCCTCAGCGCATACTTTCAATCAATATTATTTTGATAATCAGGGTCTTTTAACCATTCATCATTTTTATCAGGTAAGTATTCACAAAGCGATTACTGAATACTTCATCTGACAATTGATACCATATTCGTATTTTGCACTTTCGTTAAACTGAAAGACTACCCTTATATCGAATGTGTCAAGTACGTTCTTAGAAATCGATACCGGACGGCAGAATCTCAAAATCGATGTCATATCCATATTCAGCTCCTCAGATAACCCTAAAGTCGACCCAAAGATTACTTAGCATGCATGCATGCAGCTTTACTCACTTTACTGGTATCTGTCCATATCGTGAAGATTTATACAATTTATTGATTTTTTTTTCTTTTACAGTATTCTGTAATGATGAAAAACATGCATATTCTTCATGTATATTTAAATATAATAATTAGTTTATGTTTTGAACATTTTTTGAGTCCATCATGGATAAGCAGGAAAGCGGACTTCAGAAGAACCGTTGTTGTGGGTTCCATTTACAAATGAGTAGATATAAATTTAGAATATCGGAGACCAAGAGCATTTCTAGCCTCTTCCTTCTTGATTTCGGGAAGTCGCCGTCCAGCTTTACGAATAGGGCGATATTGGTTCCCCAGGTCAGATCTCTCGCTTTCTCTTTTACCTCTACAGCCAATATAGACATATAGATACAGAGAATTATAATGCAATGGTTTTGTACCTGATGATAGTGATGTAAAACTATCGATAGTATATGGTGAGAAACGGAGGGGGTTTGGAATAGTTCAATTTTTCATTTGGATAGGATAGGAACTAGAATGCACATTTTCATTTACACTTTTCTTTTCTTTTTTATAAAGGAATTAGATAAACATTATTGTAAATGTAGGATGGGTTTATAATTATAACTTGAGATGATTTTTGTCAATTTCAAGCTTAGTCGTGACCGCGAAAAATAAAAATTTTATTAAAAAGCCAAGGAAGCTGGAATTAGAGGAAAGAAGTAGGTATCTTTGAAATTCAATCAACACGGTGTAAGGATGACTCTGCTCATTTAATTTGAGATATATTTTTTTCAGTGAAGTTAATAAAGAGTAGACATGCATTTTGTGAAACAAAATAATATTACACTGTAACATTTTGTTTATTTTATTTAAATGAATTATATAATACATGGGCGCTTAGAGGCAGAGGCTATCACTTTCCCCCTTAAATGCCAAGTTTTCGATAGTTCTATTGATAATAAAAAAACTATTAATTACCTATAAAAAACTTTAGTTTTACATCACTACCTGATAATAAAAAATTTTGATTCTGACCACCGCCTAATCAGAGCCACCTTACGCTATGAATACTTAAAAAGAAGATTACCTCAGAAGCACCAGATACCTAAGAAAATAAATGAAGAAATAAAGGAATTGCACAACCTACTAGACAATGATGAAAATTACGATATTTAAACAAAGTATAATACTATTAAAGAGAACATTGTGCTAAGCTCCAAAAAAGTAGAATTGCGGGAACAAAAGAAGGGATATCATGCAAAACTATCCAGAAATACCATGGGAATTTTAGAAAAAATAAAAATAATAAAATAAAAAAGAATGGAAGACCGAATCCCCAGCTTACGCTTATAAACAAAGAACTCAGGGAAAATATAAAAAAAGGATCTCAATAAATATAAAGAAGAAAAAATAATCGAAATTCTTAAAATGAACAAATCCTTCAAAAAATTAAAATGGGAACTAAATGAAGGCAAACACTGGCCAGTGGGGTATAAAAATAATCAAGAAAAGGAAGTGAGGAATAGAGATAACATGATTGACTTAGCAACAGAATATTACAAAGAATTATGTAATGCTGAAGAAGCAAAGTTATTTAAAAGAAAAAAAGACCCAAGGAGGAGTGAAAATACTGTTCCTACAATCTTGAAATCAGAAGTGGACAGTATAATTAAATCATTAAAACTTGAGAGTTTTAATATATTATTAATATATTATAATAATATTAATTAATATAATTAATATATTAATTAATTAATTAATATATTAATATATATATTATATATATTATTTAATATATTATTAATATATATAGAGTCCTGTCATATATGATATGAGTCCTGGACACAATGGAATTATAAATGAAATTCTGAAAGCTGGAGCAGAAGAACTATCACCAGTGCTGTGTAATTTTTTTCAATAATGTAATAGAAAAAGAAGAAATACCCATAGACTAGAAAACATCAAACATTGTTTTGCTTCACAAGAAAGGAGATAGAAATACATTTACAAATTATAGACCAATATCATTAGGCGCCAGAATAAGGAAAGTCTTTACAAAAATCATCCAAACTAGATTGACAAAAACAACAGACGAACATTTACCTCTGGACCAAGCAGGTTTTAGGAAAGGCATGTCTACAATTGATCATTTACACACTGTAAACCAACTTATAGAAAAAAGTAAGGAATATAATTTAAACGTCTACATTGGATTTGTTGACTTCTCCAAAGCTTTTGATAGCATATATCATAGCAGCATCACGACAGCTCTCAAGTCGATAGGTATCGAGGAAAAATATATTTCTATAATAACAGAATATATACCGATAATAAAGCATTTATATCTATTGACAGGAAAGGCAAGGAGATTCCAATTAAGAGAGGAGTCCGGCAAGGGGATAAATCATCACCACAGATCTTCAATATAGTATTGGAACTTATTCTAAAGGAGATGGATTGGAAGAGATATGGAATCAATGTCAACGGTGTAAAACTAAGCACACTTAAATACGCAGATGATGTGCTATTGATTTCAAGCAAAGAAGAAGAAATAGTGACCATGCTAATGTATGTACAGAAGTTCCCAACACGGATTATCGTTGACAAAAATATATCGGATCTCACAAAGACAAAAATAATTACTAAGTCACTTGTCACCATAGCAAAAACAGACATACCAGAAATAACCATAGTAGACGAAATCACATATCTAGGGCAAAGGATTTCTTTTAAAGATAGGCAATCAACAGGAATTCAAACAAGGGTACAGGTACTGAAGAGTGGCTGCTGGGAGTGGCCTGTTTTGAAAGGTTATGTGACCGTCATTTATCGAACTCCCATCGCGTTTTTTTCAGTTAAAAAAAAAAAGATTTTTAATTGAAAAAAAAATATTGCTAACAATATACTTCTTATTGTTATAAATATAAAAGAAAATAACAATAGGTTAATAAGGATAGCTATAGTTTAAATAAAACAGTTCAATTAAAAAAATACATTTTATTAAACAGTATTTAATATGCTTACTATATATTTATGTATATATTAGTTTACAATATGAATCCCCCCAAAAAACATACAGTATTTGACTTAAGGAGAGTATAGGGGGAAAACAAGACTAGTCCATTTTTTTTTCCATTTAGTATTTGTAATATAAAAAGTATGTTGTATAATGATCACCAAGAGTTTCGCCAACACTAAAAATATAAAAGATTTTTTTAGTATTGGACAAAAATGGAAAATTAATTTATTTTACAATAAAGTCTTAAATTTTATTAATAAGCATGTTTTATATAATTCTGATCATTGCATTTCTAATAATCCCCTGTACCCTACATTACACAAGTAAATTAACATATACATTTGTCCCATTTCACATACGTGATGTGCTATCAGATACATCAAGGTCCATTTTAAAAACAATAATCATCATAGGTGATAGATAGGACCATGTCTTTACCATACAAATTTTCAATTTGGTTTAATGTCTTCTTATCTATGTACAATAAATTTCAGTACCCAAGTTTTATTTTACCTTGACAAATAAAATTACCATGTCATTTGATGTACACGTGTTTCAATTATATTAACTATTTCTTTAATTACAAGCAAGTTGATGAGAAATGTACATTGCAAGAAAAACTAAATCCATTATCTTAATAGTAAACAAAGTAAATGCCACCAAACTAAGTATTTAAATTTTTTTTTTGTTAATTTTATAAATATTATTAATCACTAATCCATTTAAACCTTTACATTTAACTTATTATACAAAATTTTGTTCCTCAATAATACATACAAAGTAAAAAAAAAGTATTGTTTCTGTAATGGATCAGCAAAAAATATAATAATATGTGCAACAGTTCCAAGTAGAATACGGAAACATTTACAAAGGATTAAAAAAAAAAAAAAAAAAATCATCCATAGTAAAGAGTAAAGGTCAGGATTTGATTATGTGATCTTAACAACAATGATATAGCTCCAAAGCTACAAGACTAAACCAACATGCACCTAATATTGAATTGTTAATGCATACAAAATTTCTTTCAATAATGAGATTTTTTTTTCTTATCATTAGTAACAGAGTTCAGGATACTAACAAATCTTTTTCTGGAGGTTAAAAATTTAAATTTTTGTTAAAAAACAAATAAATAAAAAAAGGTGCAATTTTACTGAAATCATTCATAGAACAACATTGAAAAAATAACTATGTAACTTTCCTTTATTTTTTTAAATATTCATTTTTTTGTGAGTCAACAATTTGCCATGTCCAATCTCAAATAATAAAAGGTTTCAAAAGTAGGCAGTGGCGGAGGCGGAGCAACCTTCTCCACCACCACAGTTGATTCTTTTGCGATGAATCAAAATTGGTTATGAGTGAGGAAAAACACTTTGTTAAATATATATGTAAGCATATAATTCCATAATAAACTTAAACATTCTTTTACTAACTGAACTATTTTTTTATTTCCTCTCTATATTATAATTTTTTTATCCAATAACATACTACTACAATAGCAAAATAGATATAAAAAAGACTGAAACAACAGAGAGACAACCATACAAAAATTAAGAAAGCAAAATAGTAAAAACAACATAAAATTTGTAGAAACTTCCAAAAAAATGTACCACCTAAAATTAAAAGATTTTGGTAATTAAAGAAATAAAAATGGTCAGTGGATAATAAACTTATACCTTCTTTAAATTAATGCCCCCCACTCTTGGAACATTTTAATAACCGCAGTAGGTATTTATACAAAACATATGAATGAAAGATACAAACATAATTGAACTTAATATAATACATTAGTTTAAACCTGCCAAATCACTGAAATATGCTTTATATAGATTATCGAAATAGAGGTTTTATAATTTGAATTTTGTATAGTCCAATGGAATAACTGTAATAGTCCCAAATTAAATTTAAATAATTTAATCTGTAAATTTATATGAAATAATAACACAACTCTTTAAAAACAATTAAATTAAATGGATATAAAAATTTAAAAAAAAAAAATAAATTATTTCCTGAAAGAGGCATAATGCATAAGAAGGGTATACATGGCAAAAACATAATAAAATATTATCATCAGAATACATTAAAAGCTAGCTACAATTCAAAATGATGGATGTATTAAGTCTGTACTAAGTAGCCAATCAAACTGACTTATTAAATCCCTGATTGTGAATACTTTTCAATAAGTCTAATAAAGTCTAGATTTATTATGTTTAAGTAAATTTAAACTGCAACTTTAAAAAAAAAAAGTAATTTTTTTCAAGTACAATCTGCAGAAAAAAAAAACAAATCAATAGGAATGTTGTTAGTAATTTATTTTTTTAGAAACAACATAATATTTACCTATGAAAACAAGCTTAAGGTGATTTGATTCATATAAATACCATGACTGTTAAATAAAAAATAAAACATGAATGTTTTAACAATAAGTACAACTGTTTATATTATAGTATATAAATCACCGGACAAAATTATCATATCATATTATTAGTTTGCTAAAAACAACTATCTTGAAATATTTGTGAATCAGCACACATAGACATAATGAAAGCATTCTCATCCAACATCTTTTTTTATATCCTAAGAAATATTTATTAAATTATGATAAATAATTTAAGAGAGTAAATTTCAGATTATAATACATTTCCACAGAAAATAGACATTTGTGAAGGATGGGGAGGGCGGTGGTAAGAAAACGACTCTTGATCGATGTAGATGTCGTAAGATAACTTCTTACGACTTCTATGATGATATTGATTTTCCCTTCACCCTTATACTGCAAATCCATTTGTAATTTTATTTGGTGACATTAAAAATAATTTAAATATTTAACAGTAAAAAAAAAGAAGAAAAAAAAAAAAGATTTGATGTGACTTGTCCAAACCTATATTGGTCCTAATTACCTGTGATTAAAGATTATCAAAATGAAGCTTCATCTAGGAATTTTATATTTTTCCACTGTTGAAGTTTTGGCCAAACAGCCATTCTCGATTTAAGGCAAAGTCAAATATATTCATTTTCTGGATAATTTGTCTTAATTACCTGAGCTATCTTGCTTCAAAAATTTTTGTCTCGAGATGTAAAGTACTTCCATTTATTGAAATAATAGTTACATAGAGCATCAAGATGAAAAAAGTTATCATTAAAGTCCAAATAAATCAGCAAAGCTTCAATGAGTACCTAATTTATTTATCAAAATATAATTTTAACACATTAAAAAAAACGGCTATAATCTCAACTTCAGACAAGAGGAGATAATGGAAGTTTTTTTAGGTTAAAATTTCATTAAAAAATTATTTTATTATAATAAATAGAGCAGTAAATCTTGTGGCAGCATGGAACTGCTGACTAAAATAGTCATTATTATTTCAATAAATGGAACTTTTTAACATCTCAAGACAAGAAAAATAGAACCAACAAGATATCGAAAGTAATCTCAGTAAATGTAACACAAATAATGTGAAAATAAGAAACATGGATCTATTTAACATGAGAATGGACTGCCTATGCAAATAAGAACTAGGAAGAAACTAACAAGTTGACCAAAAGGCCGAAGTAAGGATATAACATCCTGTTTATAACTTCTGATTATGTCACAACAATGCTAATTGTCTCATATGATTTTTTTGATACCTAAGTCACAAAGAGCCAAAAAAGATGGAAAATTAGATTAGCAGTAGGTACAAGTCCTGAACATTTTATAATAACCAGGTATGCCGAATGGTTATGAAACAGAAGAGGGAAAAAGACTATTTTTAAGAGACCAGTGCTAAATAATTTCAAGATGGTGAAGAATAATTATACATGTTCCAATGAAATAACTTTTTTTTAAAACTTTGCTCTTCCTCGAAATAATTTAATGGGTTATTTTTCATTATAATATTTGTGGCAATACATAATTCTAATGGATTTAACCACATAAAATTAATATTACATAATAATTAACTGTAAATTTGAGATATTTCATTTGACATTATTAGGGTTTTTCTGCATGTTAGGAAGTTTTTTAAACATGTTTTTATCAATAATTCAATAATTGTTTAAATAATAAAAAAATAGCCATATTACTTCTTCATATTCAACCAGAAAGGAAGTATATTTTAGTTTTTTAAATCGAATTAATTTTAACATAGAAATTATGAACACTAAAAATTAATAAGTATCCTTTAGTTAAGACATAAGGGTAAATTTACATATTACTTCTGACAATATAGTATAATAATGTTAGTGTCCTAAAAATTGTTTGGAGTAAATTAAATCCGAATAGAACAGAATCTTAGAAATTCGCATCTTAACTTGTTTTTAAAAAGGAATATATGACCCAGGGATTAGGAGTCTAGAAATTGGAAGTTAACTATTTACTTGAATGAGATTGAAAGAAATTATAGACATAATGGATAATGTTGCTGGAGAATTACTTACTAGGACAGTCTATAACTAAATTTAACTAAAAAATGCAATAATTTTGTCTGGTTTTTATGTACACGTCAATTACACATTAAATCTGAATATTATTACACTTACAAAATCAATAATAACGCAATGTAATAAACAAATTATTTTTATTGAACTAAACAATTTAGCAAGCTAATACATACATCCTCACACTCACATTCGTACACCTACTATACATATTACAAATGAAACTGATCAACAGTTTTCTTCATAAAATTTTAAACAGTGTGTTTCCAATAATTAACTATACAGATTGATTTCAATTTTTTTTAAAGTCTCACATATCTCTCTTTATTGGTGCCTCTGCTAAACCTTTCACTTTCAGCCGATCAGCTGTCTTCAAAAAGGTAGATAACTGGTCTTGTGAAACATTGACCTCTCCAGCATACATAAATTCAAGTATAGCCTGGAGATGGTCAAAAGGGACATCTTTTAGAATAATGATAGGATGTTTAGAAGGATTTTCCTGAAACAAAGTAAACTAATTAATTAAAATTTCTATTGGCTGATTCTTAATATTTTTTGTAATCTTAGTTAGTTTTAAGAAATCAATTATTAAGATAATACTTCATTGTGAAGATAAACATTGACTAAATAAAAAAATATATTGAAGTAAGCAGATTGCATAAATGAAAATCCATATAAAGTAGACTCGACCTTAAGGGACCCCTAGACGATCAATATATACGTCAATATATTGCACAATAACTGACATTGTACAATAATATTGAGCGTCTGTAGATCACATTGGAAGATTGTGCAATATATTGGGTATATCAAAAACAGTTTGATTTTTATTGTGCAATCTAGTACATATTGCATCGTCTGTTGGCAACATTGTGCAATACTACTGAAATAAGTATAATTTTTAGAGCGCAAGAATAGACGTATATTCCTCCAAAAAATTAGGCAAAGAAACTTGATGAGTCCGAAGAATTAATATCAATAGCAAGTCCTGGCTCAAGTCTTAAAAATTATTTCCAGTAGCTAGATAACGTAGTGTTATTGGTAAACGCTGACTTGGATTGCATCTTTCATTGTAGAATCCTTTTTTTGAATTTCAGGTGTAACCAGTCTCAGTAGTACATCAAATAATGTACTATCTAGTCGCTAATTCTTGGTTAACTTATCAGATTTTCATGAGTGGACCTATTTCTTTTTTTAAACCATTCCTTCATCCACCTGTGCTTCTTTTTCCCCTTCTTTTTCGAAGATACAGCTAATGCTATAGCCACACAACTTGCTGTCTTCTTATTCCACATGTCAACTACACAATAATACTGCGCAATTATATTGCACCATGTGGGTTGGCCAAAAATAACATAGTAAAAAATATTGTTCAATATATTTAAGGAAATATTGATCATCTAGGGGCCGCCTAACACGGTATACTGTTAAAAGGTGTACTTCCTTATCTGACGCACATAAAAGAGCAATATTCGTTTTGTAGATACTATACAAAAAGAAATTAATGTTTTGCATGTAAATAAATTTGTTAAACTTAAACTATCATTCAATTATTAGATTATATGAGCCACTTGTATTTACGAGCACATAATAAACTCACGAATCTTCAGGATATGAATATTAGTAGTACATTATACTTAAAATGATATTGTATTACATCACTAATATCCTATAAATAAATTATATTAGTTGAAAATCAAACATTACTTAAAAATGTTTCCTATAATAGAAAACAAATGAATCGTACCGTCCAAGGCAGAACTATAACATCTTATCAGGAAGTAAACACTAAACTAGTTAAGCCAAAGCTTGAATTTTCCCACAGAAACCCCCTCATATTTTTCTTTTACACCATTTCTGTTTCTCGGTTTTCAGTAGATTCTCATAGTGAAAAGAATCATTGGATCGTATCATTCATTGGTAAAATTGAATGTTTAAAATTTTATTTTAATTCCATATTAAACACTTCTTGACATCTTTTTAATTCTTGGATAAATACATTATAAATCAATGCTTAGTTTGTCAATTTAATAAATGATATCAACGAAAATGTGTATTATTATTTAGCTTACCTAAAACCTTTTTTTTAATAGTTTAATTCATATATTTGGTACATGTCTCTTAGCCGCACCACAAGTAACCTACTAAGTTGTTTGAGGGATTTAATAACCTTTATCAGATCACAGCTATCTACTTCCACCAGGAAAGCATTCAAAACAGCATGTCACAGTTCTCATACTTGCCAATTGGACCGGAAGTAAAAAAAAAAGTTTGTCATAGGAAAATCCAAAAATCCTCGGGGGTTTAAAAAATTTTAAGAACCTTCTTGTTTAGTATGAGCATAACTCAGCATCTTGGATATCTCAACTTTTTGAAAAAAATTTACACAACAGGGATTCAGACTTAAAAAGGAAGGAGAAGAAAATGTTGCTACTGGTCGATTGCTCAGCCCATACTCATGTGGAATCTGTACAACATAAAATTGTTGTTCTTACCCACGAATACAACATCGGTGAGACAACCCGTGAACAAGGATGTAGGCAGCAGTTCTTAAAATGATTGAAAATATTAATAAAGGGATCTAGATAAATATACAATTACATTAATCCATAATAATGCTATCAAAGACTCGGGAAAGGATCAAAAAAGGAACCGTAGCCTATTGCTTCTGCAATGGGGGTTTTATTTCTGGCAGCCCTAATCTTGAAATCATATCAAGTTAATCTCTTGCGGTACGGGTATCAAATATTGATTTACTCAAACAAATAAACAACAATATCCACTTTAACCAATGAGCTGAAATCGATGAAGACATTGAAACGCCTACTTAACCAACTGATTATGAAATCATAGCAACAGTGATTTTAACAAATGACGAAAATGATTCAATATTTGCCTAAACAAATGCAATATTTGCCTCAAGCATATCAAAATGTCTGCTTTTAAGTCAATTAAGCTTGAACAAATGAAGTTTAACATTGTAATATTTATTGGTGTTTTGATATAAACAAAGATGGTTTTAACATTGATGTTTTGACATACACAAAGATGGTTTTAACAATTAATGTTTCAACAAAAAAAAAAAAAAAAAAAAGAGGTGTGTTTTAATATTGATGTTTTGACAAAAATAAAGATTTTTTAAGATCAATATTTCGAATAAAACACAGATTTTTTTAATATAAATGTTTTGACCAAAAATAAATTTGGTATTAACATCTCTGTTTGACATAAACCAAAATTTTCTTAACATAGATGTTTTGAGAATATTTTTTTTTTTTTTTTTTATTTACATTTTTACAAAATAACAAAAGAAATTCATATAATATTTTACACAATGCATGGACATTGTCCGTCTGCAGAGTTGCGTTGTAAAATTTAAAGGAAATAACAGTTTTATCCATAATAGCTTAATAACTGTGAAAGCTGGCCTAGTAATAAAACTAATACAAATAAAAGATAAACAGCTAAACAGAGTGTTTATTATTTAGAATTAGAGTTTCTATGGGTATTCATTTATAAATCCACCTTTCAGACAATAATATCAATATTAATAATTAAACTGTTCTGAGAGAAAACATCTATAATGCCAGGCTTTAATGTGAAATTTATAAAGTTTATTCCAGTTTTGGCCATTCAAAAGGGAAATAAATTCAATTTTGGACAACATGTCTTTACCTAAATTCTCTCTACGAAATTCCTTAAGTACTGGACAGACTGCAACGTAGTGATAAACATCCTCTACCACTTTCATGTTACACATAGAACATAAATGTCTCTCCTCACATCTAGTTATATTATAATTTAAATGTAACAATTCACATCTTAATTTAAAAATACATTTCATAAACTTAAAATCATTATTGTCTGAAATATAATGATCACATAAATTAAAGTTTAATTCTTTGTAGAGATAATAAAAATTAGAATTTCTTGCTTTTAAAATTGAATTATTTCGAAAGTCATCTTTAATATTTTCAAGCAACTTATCAAAAGTAAAATTGCCTCCATCATCACAATAATCCATACCCCCACAATGAAATTTTTCACAAAGTTTTTTAAACTCTAAAAACCAAAATATATTTTTATTGATGATTTGTTCAGCGAGGATTCTCGGTAATCTGTAATGTGGTAGCGAAAGTACCTTCCTAATATATTTATAATGCAGACTTAATGAATATAAAAACAAAGGCTTTGCTCCGGTTTCCAAATATAGAATAAAATTTGGTGCATAACGGGGTAGTGAAAAAGTCTTCTTGATAAAAAAAGTATAAAAGCTTTCAATTATCTCAAAACGCTTTAAGCCCCATACCTGTGCAGCGTAACATATAATTGACCGTATAGCAGCGTTAAAAACTTCTAGTTTTGCGGAAATCGGAACTTCGTTATTTTTGAAAACTTTTCTAAAGGTTGACTGAATTCCAAACTTTGCGCGGTTAACTTTTTCTTCTAAATGTGCTGTCAATGACAATTTTGTAGTCAAAATCAGTCCAAGGTATTTATATCTATTAACAATTTCAATATTTTTACCGTTATATAGCCAGCGATCACTCCTCGCTAACCTACCGCCTCTTCTAAACACCATAATTTTACTTTTGTCCAAATTAACAGTTAGGTTCCATAACTCGCAATATTTCACCACCTTATCTATCATGGACTGCAACACAACACAACCGGGTGATCTGCCATCAGTACAATGTCATCAGCGTATAGTAGGCATCTAACATTAATACCCGCCACGTGGACCCCTCCTTCAATATAGTCATGAAAGTCATTAATAAATAAAGAGAATAGAATTGGAGACAGTAAACAGCCCTGCTTAAGACCCATTTTCGTTTCAAAACCTTCTGTTAAGCCATTTGAAGTCCACACACAGGCTTCTGTATTGCTATACAAGCTCTTCAAAATTCTAATAAATCTACTAGAAAGACCCATATTATGTAGTTTATAATATAAAGCATCTCTACCAGGACTGTCAAAAGCAGCCTTGAAATCTATAAACATACAATATAATTTACCCCCTTTATTTTCTGTTTTAAGCTTTATTATGTTCATAAGATTAAATATGTTATCAACTGTGGAATAGCCCTTTCTGAATCCCGCTTGGTATTCATTTAATACATTATTATCACTTACCCACTGACTTAACCTCTTCAACAACAAGCCAGTGAACACCTTCGCTATGCAGTCAGAAAATGCTATTCCTCTATAGTTTTCCACGACATCTCTAGCTCCTTTTTTGAATAAAGGGAATATTATAGATTTTTTGAAACTTGAAGGAACTTCACCGATTTCATACATGTAATTAAATAAGTTTAATAACTTTTCTAGAAAGTTATGGGGACTATTCTTTAAAAATTCGTACGGGACGCGGTCAATTCCCGGTGCTTTCCCATCTTTTGACTTGGCCAGCACTTCCAATAGTTCATCGAATTTAAATTCCTTGTCTAAAGATACCACTTGTACAAATGGCGGTGCATAGCTATAAGGTTCTGATCTACATACCGGGTTCAATAGACTACTAAAATGGTTGACCCAACTTTCCCCTTTAATGGAAGTATTACCAATAAAATTTACAATCTTAATCTGTTTAATCAGTGACCAGAACCCTTTGGAGTCATGCACATCCTTAAATTTTCTATTCATCTCAATAAAATATTCCCTTTTTGTTTTCTTACACAGCTCCTTATATTGCTTATTACACAAAATATACATGCGTTTAAATATATTGGAATTTGTTTTTCTAAATATATTTAACAGAGCAAATGACCTGATTCGTAACCGTTTACAATCTTTATTAAACCACTTGTGATTCATTATTCTTTTATTCGGTTTCTTATTACAATTAACGTAGCCAAGATTTGATGACTTCTTAATTAATTGAACAAACATATCTATTGTGTCTTGTAAACTTACTGGAATATTATCCAAATTATTGACCATTTTTTCTAACTTTGTTTTAAAATACTTTTCGTCCAGTTCTGTCCATTGTAATTTCGGTATTAATGGTAAATAAAATTCATTTCCGGAATTAGCATTTAGGTTCAAATTTAGCTTCAGGGGCATGTGATCAGAGAACACCTTATACAACACTTTAAAATCATTGACCCTTTCGAGCAATTCAAAAGAAACAGCACATATATCGTTGACGGATGTGCCGGGGCCTCCTACAAATGTATATTCACCATCCGGGTCCCCTTGAGTCCTACCATTCATTATTATTAAGTGATGATCAGAACAACAGTCCAAAAAACGTTTCCCTTTATTATTAATTACCTTGTCCTTAGAATTCCTAGTCAGACCAAATTTACATTTTCCTTCAACTAATTCTGAAGGCATTATTTGTGCATTGGCGATTCTCACATTTAAGTCACCAATAACGATTACATTTGATAATTTGCTATTCAGAAAATTATCCAGTGCATCAAACTCGGCCTTCCAATCACTACCGCTGATATACTTGGGCAAAATGTAAAATGTTTCAAAATTATTGCTAACCCTTATTAAGGCAAATTCATTAATTTCAATAAAATCAAACATATTTACAAATGGGCTTTTTAACTTAATTCCATACAGGCAACCACCCTTGGCCCTACCATATTTATGTTCTTTTTTCGCTCCTATAAAATATAACTTAAAACCATTAAACATGTTTTCACAAAAACTAAAATCTTTATCTTCTAAAAATGTTTCATATAGAAAAAATAAATCATAATTTTTTACAAAAGATATAAAATCTAATTTATCTATTTTGTTTTTAATACCTGCTACATTGTAGCTTAATACAGAACAATCTACCTCCGAACGCTGCACTTCTTCATCAAAAATTTTCACTTCTACCGAACCTTTGTTTATTTTCACTAATTCAAGTTTTTTGAACAATTATCTGCAGCCATGTTACCTTCGGGCAGTAGCTTCAAATCGTCTCTATTCTGAGCAGTAAGCCCTTTCTCTTCATCCCAGAAAAACTTCTTACCTTTGTATAACAAATAATTACTTCTAACCACCACTCGTTCATTTTTGTCTTTCTCGGTAATTTTGGCCTTAATTTCGAATAACTTCCTTCTTAATGCTCGATCATAATAGGTAAGATCTCTATTTATCCAAATTCCTGAGCCTTTCAGTTTTCTGGAGTTACTTAACACGATTTGTACATCTGACTGCTTAACTAATTCGACCAAAAAAGCTTCATTCTTACCCACAGGTAAAACCCTATCAACCACAGGTTCTTCAATTCCCAACACTTTTGTACACAGTTCTTTAAAAACTAACACTTTATCGTCCGATTCCTTAAATTCTTTTAAACCATTTATTATTAAATTTTTTGCCTTACTTTTCCTCAGCAAAAAATTTAGATTATCTTTAATTTCCTTATTTTCTTTCTTCAATTCTAAAATTTCTTTTTTAACAATTTCGTGTTCTTCTATTATTTTGCCTAACTTCACTTCTATTGTTTTAATTTCACTTTTTATTTCTTTCGTAACTACAGCTAATTTGGAGTCCAACATTTCACTAATTTTTTTTAATAATGTATCCTCCATATTTACTGACGTTGTACTCGTATCTAATTCTTTTTTCTTTTGTGTTAATTTATTCGAAAAAGTCTCAGGTGAACTACGACTTCTCTTTCTTTTGATTTTATTTGAAACTGGAGTCGTTGTTTTTTCCAAACCGTTTTCCTTATCTTTTATTTCATCATTCATAACTTAAAATCCGTTCTATTAGTAACTGTGACACTAACCCTCTGTTTTGAGAATAAAAAAACAAAATAATTTTTTTGGATATTTTGACAAAAACAAAGATTTTTTTTAGACCAACGTTTTGAAAAAAGCTGAGATATATTTTAACATTAATGTTTTTATAAAAACAAAGATGTTTTTAATACCGATGTTTTGACATAATCAGATTTCGAAATTTGGACAACATGGATATTTTTAACTTCGGTGTTTTGACAAAAACATAGATATTATTGATATTAATGTTTAGGAGATATCTACATTTATGTCGCATCCAAACTATACAGTATTTACAATTCCTATTTACCCAATAGAAAATGTTTTCTCAATAATACATAATAAATTGTTGTATTGTCTTGTTTTTGTAAATTGGAAAATATTCATCTTCAAACAAGACTAATCATTCAAAAACTCATAGCAGTAGAGAAAAGTAGAAACAAGCTGAAAAAGCTGACCCTAGCGCCTTAAGTCCTACCTACTAAAATCTGTCAAAAGTTGCTTAAAATCTGCCACCTAATATGACTATATAGAGCCTCTATGGTCATATTTAGGTGGCATTTCAATCATAGACATATAGTCCTACGTAATATACAGCAGACTGCATCTACAGTTTATTTTTGTTAAAAATTTTGCTTGGCACTATTTTTCCCTGACCCCTTCAATTAATAAAATATAATTCCTTAATCCTTAATATAAATAAAATTCCTACATTTTTGTTACAAAATTAAAAATTCCCATATAATTCCACCAATCCTAACTTTACCTGCGCGCTAGACACCCTGCGTTTAATATGATTCCTTATATTCCATGTATATTTACTGACTTCTATAAAAATAATAATTTATTTGAAATCAATTCAGGAAAGCTAATTTATTTTAAATAAATAATGAAAATGTGGATTGCACATCCAAAAATTACAAATGATTATACGAAGATACCAAAATTCATTAAATTTTCAATTGAAATATTCTACTGGAAGAAAAAAATCACAAAACCTTCACTTATCACCAAATATACATTACTTATTTAAAATTGTATAAATGCCATCACATAGGGAACACATAAAACTTTATTCATTTTATTGGAAAGTACGTAGTCACCACTTCATAACATGGTGTTACACGAAGTTGGTTCCACTTATGCGTGGAACTCTATTTCAGGGGATTATAGAAAAAAAATCCAGCTACTTATAGACTGTACAATCGAGTTTTTCGATGATACATATTCTGAATACGAATCGATAAAATGGATTCGTAATAATGATCAATCATAAATTGGAATTTAATTATTAAATTTTGATAATTGACTGAGTATTTTTCAGAAAACGAAGGCGATACGTACCATAGAAGTTACAAGTTTTCAATAAAATGATATGAATGTATAAATTATAATTTTTTTCTTTGTAACATCTGTATTCTGTATCAGTTACAATCTTTGTTATAAATTATTCTTTCTTTGATAATCAGCTTTTCAACAATTTATTACACTCTTATTACAAAAAAAATTACACTTTTTCTCTATTGTATCATTACAAAATTCTATCATGTTTTATACCAGGGAGTTCAATAAGTTTTGTTGGGCGATAAGAGAGGGTGTTGCTACTAATCCTAATTTGTTTTTGTTTTGTTGGTTCACTCTTCTTATCAATGTATGTGAAGGTTCATTTCAATCAGTCAATTCATTCTTTTCATTCATTTGTTTAAAAGCCATTTAGTGTCACCGTGTCACAGTATTTTCGACAATGGAAAAAATTGAATATCGTGCAGTGATAAAATTCTTATTTTTGGAAGGTGTAGCACCAAAAGAAATTCACGAACGAATGTTAAGAGTGTATAATGAACGTTCACCTTCAATTAGAACAGTAGAAAGATGGGTTGCTGAATTTAAACGTGGTCGTACAAGCCTTGAAGACGATCCACGTGAAGGACGTCCAAAAACCGCATCATCACCAGAAATCATAGCCAAAGTACAGGATATGGTTTTGGAAGATCGTCGATTGACTGAGAGGGATTTAGTAGAGGCTTTACACATCTTATTAGGCAGTGTGAGTCATATTTTAAATGAAATTTTGAGTTTTAAAAAGCTGTGTGCACAATGGGTGCCGCATTCGCTAATAATTGAACAAAAACACATTCGAATGCGACTTTCTCAACAACATTTGGAGCATTTTAAAAAGGATAAAGTGGATTTTGTGCGTTGATTCATCACTATGGATGAGACTTGGGTCTATCACCATGATCCTAAATCAAAACAAGAGGCTAAAGAGTGGTGTGAACCTGGTTGTTCGGCTTCGAAACGAGTTCGTGTCCAGAAATCGGCCAAGAAGGTTCTGGCATCAGTTTTTTGGGATGCGAAAGGAATTTTATTTGTGGATTACTTGCAAACTGGTAAAACAATTAATTCTGAATATTATTGCAACCTTTTGGACAAGTTGAAGAAAAAAATTCGTGAAAAAAGACCCGGTTTGCAGAAGAAAAAAATCCTTTTTCATCAGGACAACGCACCGTGTCACAAGAGCATTTTGACAATGGCTAAAATCCATGAATTAAAGTTCGAATTGATGGAGCATCCGCCGTATTCACCAGATTTGGCCCCCAGCGACTTCCATTTGTTTCCAGAACTCAAAAAATTTATGCGTGGCAAGCGTTTTTCGTCAAATGAAGAGGTCATAACGGCTGTTGAAGCGTATTTTGCAGACCTTCCGGAATCTCACTTCAGGGATGGGATCCACAAATTGGAGGATCGTTGGAGCAAGTGCATTAATGTTCAGGGAGATTATACTGAATAATAAAGTGTATTTTGATACATAACATTGTGTTTTTCTTATCGCCCGACAAAACTTATTGAACTCCCTGGTATTAAGCCATTTTTTGCTACTAAGGATCTTCAAGAGTTATGTACTCCATATTAAAAAAATCAAAGGTCTTTTACAGAAAGATTTTTCTTCACCATTCAACCCCTAAACAATCCATGAACAGTGCGATTAAAATTTTCATG
This sequence comes from Aelia acuminata, assembly GCA_911387785.2. Classification (NCBI taxonomy): domain Eukaryota; kingdom Metazoa; phylum Arthropoda; class Insecta; order Hemiptera; family Pentatomidae; genus Aelia; species Aelia acuminata. The sequence continues at coordinate 135,286,879 of OU426980.1, read as the reverse complement.
GAGCACTTGTCAACCAGGCTATCACTCACTATCGATTGTTATCATTGAATAAAAACCACTATGGTTATCATTGAATTATACCTTAGCTATTATTGTAAGCAATAAGCTTCTAATATTATACCATGTAACTATAAATGGTACCCAGTCCGACATTAAGATCAATGTGTTCTGGCACTTAGATGTAATATGGCAGCTGTAACTAGTTACCAAAAGCCCATGAGTAGTTATAGATAGTTTTTAGTATAGGACTTACTATACTAACTTAGTATAGGTTAGTATATAAGTAGATATTCTGATTAATAACAATGTTGGCATTTAGTAAATGTGTGAACTCACGTATCTAAGGAAATACGTAAAAATCAAAATTCAAATATCCTCACACATGCAAAATTATTAGACGTTAACTAAGTCATAAAACTGATAATAGAGAATGGAGTAAGGAATACTAATTCAAGAAATATAGATATAACAGAATAAGAATCATCTAAATGAACAGTATAGCTATCAAAATAGTAATGAAAATAGTTTTAGGCTTTTGCTAAAGATAAGTAGACTCTTTTTAAGTATCAATCAAATATTATAAGTTTAACAACTGTCATTATCCAGGTTATGTTGTTAAACTAGGAAATGAAAAAGTAATTATTCAAAAATAATACAGATCTAATAAATTACCTCTAATAAGCTCTTGAAGTAGGGTGAACAAGCTGACAGGACCATTTTATGAGCTTTGCACGTCTGTCCATCACAGGCAAGGGTTACATCTGTAAAACTTTTCTCATCTCGAAGGTGCCTAAAAGAGCTAACCATATTAGATTGGAAATCGTTCCACTTTAAGAAAAATTGTTGCTGGTCCGACATTTCGACCTAAAAGAAAATAAATACAAAATTCAAAAACCCTACGAAAAAATAACATGGGCGACTAGTTTACACTAATTAATATAAAATTATGCATCGTCGAGAAATTTAACCCACACACATCATATTAAAATAGTAAAAAATCAATCCAGGGATACTCACTAAATTAAACTATATCACAGATAAGTATTTCAATACAAAAAAAAACCAAAAAAAAAAAAAACTGGATCAAAACAAGTCTTGAGGCACCGAATCTCAACAACAGTCAGCACATAGCAATGGCGTCTTTTGTTTAACTGTTAAAAGCTTAATTTAGCAGGTAACAAAACTTGAAATGTTTTTCTATCTTTTTATATAGAAAGAAAGTAATAATTATCAAGATTTTTCCTTATAATTTCTAAAATTACAGTCTATTAAAATAAATAAAAGGAAACGATGGTCATACCCCACAGAAAAACACAATATAGTAGGCTTAGTTCAATGCTATAGGCTTACGTATTAAACATTTATACGTGCTCAAATTAAAAACTTTTAGATACTTATTAAAAAACTCTGAAGTGGTTAATCAGTTTTATTAATTTGTAATGATGAGGACCTAGATAAATTCATAAATAAGACTTTATTAGACACATAATGAAACTAGAGATTAAACAACTATTTTTCTGAACATATGGAAATAATTAACAGCGATAATAAGAAAACACCAATAAAAATAGTTATTCATTCATCACATTCTTCCGCCCAATCTGAAATGATAGGGCGGGAGAATATAGTCATTCAAATAGAAGAACAGTCATTCAAATAACCTGGAAGTCGAGTTCTTGCGGCATTCCGTACCTTGGGTTCCATACTTTGTTAAGAAATGCCTGCTGAAGGTCTGATCACACATAACCGCACCGCAGCACGGCCGTGTATCCGATCTGATTCAAATACCAAATAAGATAGTAACGGGTCGGTTGACCCTTGTCGGGCATGTGTGACCGGTTACCATCTAACCTTCGTTAATGAATCAGATCCGATACACGCCCGTGCTGCGGTGCGGTTATGTGTGACCAGACCTTAAAGGTGATAAATGATTAATCTCGAAATCATTATCAATACGCGTTCTTTTAGATATGCCTGGAGAAAAAGCTACTTTTTCAGATTCAATTCATTGTTCATAGGTGTTCTTAAATGCGATTCCTTGGGTCTATAGTACCATTATTTTATATCATGTCTGTGGAGGTTTGCAGTTATATCTTGTTTTTTTATCTTTCTCTTTGACTTTCACTTCTTGGATCGTCGTTTCTGACGCCTATTGGTGCTGAATGCCTTAGGTTGACGGTTGTTTCTGAACCGTTTGGAACTTGTACAAGTGCATAATCTGGACTCACTTCTAGTAGAGAAACTTCTCGCACAAGAGGTCGTATTTGATTTGTCGAAATTGATTTTTTATTATTACTTTACTAGTCGTTTTTAACCATGTAGGAAGAGATACTCCTCAGCTAGATCTCTTTCTATGAAATTACATCCGTTAATGTAGTATAGCATTGGTAATATGGTCATTCCACGTCAAATCATCCAGCCGAAGTTCAAAATTTCACCTTCCCCCCTCAGATTTTGATAAAAATTTGTAGGTATTAAGTAACTACAGAAATAATAAAAAATGCCAATTTTTACCCAATTCAAAAAATTAGTTTCATAATTATGGTCATTTGAACTTTTGAGATATTTGAAGTTCTGACGAATTGAGCTCAAAACCAACTTGTACGTGTTAAGACTTTCTTGTATAGAATGGGTATTAATTGAACTGATGTGAGGTTTTTTTCATTTTTTTTCCCTATTGTAATTAGCTTGCTTATTTTTAATATATGAGAAAAGGTAAATTTGTAAGGTAAAAAAGCAAAAGCTTGTAAAACTTGTATTTATATTATTTGGTAAATAAATTTGATTTGATTTGAAAAAAAAATTAAACTGGAGCTTTCAAAATTTATTCATCAATTCTGCATTTCATACAGAATCAGGTGATATCATAAAAGCAAATAACAAAATCATTTTTTATTTCCAAACATAGTTTTAGATTTTCAAGTATAAGTGTACGATAATTTTAGTGAAAATAAAAAAAAGGGTAAAAAATACAATTAATCTGATTAATATCACCAATGTAAAAAACGGGATAAAAAAATTATTTCGCTCTGGTGAGCTCGGAAAAGCAATTAAAACAATTAAATGAACTGTAAAATAAAAAAAATGAAATAAGTCTTTAATGCAACTTACCAAGCTTACGCTGTACGCTGATTCGGAATTTCGGGCAAGGGTGAAATGAGAATAATCGGGTAAAAGACATTGAAGGAATGTTTTAGGATGAAGGAAATTTTCACCTGTTGCTCGTCCTTCTTGAATTTTGCGGCCAGCGGCAAACAATGATGGTTGAAGAGAAAACTTCAAAATAATTATAAATTTCATACCCAGGAGGTAGAAAATTGTAAGAATTTGAAGAGGTACAAACCCAACCATCGGCGGACTCTGATTGGAGATCACAAACACGATGATGCTTACTGTTCAACATCAAGAAAGCAAGTGCGATTTGATACCCAGGAGGTACAAAAAAAAACCATCGGCGGATTCCCACTTGAGATCACAGACACTATGGTGCTTACTGTTCGACATGAATGAAGCAAGTGCGCAAAAAAAAAAAAAAAAAAAAAAATGGCTGACCCCGGAAATCTAAACCCATCCAAATGCCATCATGATGCCACTGATAACCCAATTGTTGGCCCAGCGATTGCTATCTCCGCTGACAGTTAAGGTGGCAAATTCAAATTGAAATGTAAAAAAAATAAAAAAATAATTATCTGTGATGAAATAAAATAAAATCAAAATACCGAACAATAAGATTGACAGCTGGCACTGGCATTTATTACGATATTGTTTGTTTTATTCTTATTATGAGTTTCTTAAGATTGTAAGTTTGCATGCTTGTTAACTGTTAAATTTATTACTGTGTATTTAGTTTAAATTCATTAACGTTGTGTAATGTGATGTAACGGTAGAAAGCTAAACACGTTCACGCCGGAACTACTGTCATGCATATTGGCGGTTGAACGAATGATTTTCGCTCTATTGGACGGAAGTTATTCAAGGGCATTATGTAGTTTTGACAACCCAACATTAATAAAATAAACAATACAATCGTACATCGGCGTGGAAAGCTTTGTGATTGACTAAAGAGTCCATGCGGCAGTCTAGTGCGGGCCACTGGTGGTACACGCCGGCGTAAGCGTGTTATCCGTTTAGTCTTATAAACATTGAACTTATGGTTGGTGTAGCGGTGAATATAGAATGAACTTTATTTGTACAGTTGGTATATTTTTAACTATTCTTGTGAAAATTCATCATTTAGAAAGAAAAGGGAAATTTATAATATTCTCTATGAATTATCTCAAGAAGACGTAGAACTTTTGAGTTGGTCTACAATCAATAGTTGGTGAAACGAAAACACAATAATTGTAATAACACGATAACAAATTATTTATTCCCACCATTCTTCTGCTATATAAAATATTATGAAAAAACAAAACAAAAAGGTGTGTTGTGATCCATTTAAAAGACATCTAGTTTCCGTAACAAAGAAGCACATCTCAGGGCAATCGCATTAAAATAAGCAAAGTATGTCAAAGAAAAAACAAAAACAAATCTTGGTCCCAGGAAAGCTGCTTTGCAGAAACTGTAGAAACTTAATAGATGACCTAAAACCTAAAGAAAATGAAGAAGAAAATTTTAGACGCCATCAAAGCGATGAAGAAAATAAAAAGGAATTATAAGTTGCTGAAAGAACAGCAGTGAAAGATGAATTAAATGAAGTTCTTACAGGATTAGATTTAACACCGGTGAAACTGAAATAATTTAATGCAAAAACAAGACAAAAGTATCAATAAAAAGCTTCAACATGTTAAAGCTCAGGTAAAAAAAAATGTCGTTTGTTATGAAATAAGTATAAATTCTCAAAGTGAATCTTCAAGAGGTAATATATTTCAGCTGTATTAATTTGTATGCGCCACGTTAATTTTACTATATTAGATTCAAATCGGCATAAAACTTTTATTTCTCAATAATCCACTAATATTATTTCATCATCAGATAGAAAATTTCATCCTCTTTTCAGTGATATATATTATTTAATAGGCTTGGAGAGAGATTTTAGCCATACAGAAATGTACATATGACACTGAGTTGAATTAATTTTATTAGATTTAAATTGTAATAAAATACTTTCAGCTCAAAAGCCCACAAATATCATTATATTATTAAAAGGAAATTAGATGCCTTTTTCAATAGTATACCTTTGTATGAGGTTCTTTTAGAGAGATTTCAGCTGTATTGATTTGTATGGAGCAGTTTTAAATAAAATTTTACAATATTAGATTCAAATCGACATAAAACTCTTATAAGCCAAGAAATCACTCATATTATTTTATCATTAGATATACAATTTAATTATCTTTCTATTGATATATAGTTTATTGGGCTGGTTGGAGTGAGATTTTCGCTCATGGCATTTTTCGATGACTGCTTTACAACCTGGAAAAAAATATAAATTTTTATGATCAAGAATTTTTTTTTCCATGATGGAAAATTATTTCTGGAATATTTATAGTATCATCTGATTATGTATGAAATGCAGAAGTAATGAATAAATTTTGAAAGCTCCAGTTCTATTATTACTGGAGTGGCACAATGGTAAATCCTAACACATACAAGTTGATTTTGTGAACTTCAAATTTCGTTGGTAAATAAGGTAAAGGTAATAAGACCTTACTAAAATACATTTACAAGTCTTTATAGTAACATTTTCTTTTTCCTTCAAAACTTCATTAGGTACTTTTCCTGCTGTGCGATTGAAGATTTCCCCACTTTAACATCCAGCAGTAATCAGCCATCATGTTAACGTTCCAGCGTCCTTGATATCTGCGTTCCATATCTTTTATATCCTGGTGGAAACGTTATCCTTGTTTCTCACTCACTGCTCCAAGATTTTCCGGAAAATGGTCCAGATGAGAAATTAGGAAATGAACTTTAACACTCATGTTACAGCCCAATAGTTGATAGTTATTTAGCAGATTGGCAACAATATGTTTGTAGTCTGGGTCTTTTTTATTTCCTTGGAAGCCAGTTGCTATTTGTTTGAAAGACTTCCATGCTTTCTTTTTCTTCTTCTTTTACTGGTCTTCCATTTTCAACTCAAAGTCTTCATCCTTCATAAGTTTCCTTATATCCGGACCAACAAATACCCCTTCTTCTCCACCACCTACCCCCCTATTTTTGGCCTCATCCAATTTCCATCACCGATAGTTAGCTTCTACCCTTAGAGCCGTGACTACGCTCGATTTTATTTATTTTTTATTTATTAATATTTCGATTTAATTAGTCCTTTTTACTCTTTCGATTTAATTAGAAATTTTTATACTGCCTAATAGTTTGTTCCCGTCATGTTTAGTAACAGAAAAACTACTGACTGGTGTCAGCCACTTCACCGCTATGTGTGAATCGAAAGAACTGTGAGATTACCGGAAGTAGAATCAAGGGCCGGTAACGTCATGTTGTGTGTAAATAGCGTCACTGTTTCTAAAACACGGATAAACCATTGTTGTGTGATTTAGTAGAATACTTAGGATTTTTTCTCTTTAGACAATGCTTTGACAAATTGCTTTATTAGTCCCAACTTGATGTGAAGAGGCGGAAGAAGAATCTTTTCAGGATCCACTAAACTCTTTTTCTCAACATTTTTAAATCAAGGAACCAAAGTGCTTCTTACTGGCCATTCTTTTTTTTAAGTAGTGTTGTTTTCACTAATTTAATGTGTGCTTTTGTGGGTAAACAGATGGTGATGGAATTTTTCTGTAATCAGCTCAAAACAAATACCATTAAAATCACTAAAATTTTTAAACAATTTTTTCATCGCAGACCTGTGTAATTTATCATTATTATTCATTCAGCAATATTATACACTCCGCCTTCGTTTAAATTAAAGGTTTCACCATTTTATGGTATTGTAAAAAAGTTTTAACAACTTAACTGAAGGAGTTCAACATATAACTAAAGCAGTCAGAATACCTAGACTCCTTCCCCTAGGCATAATTTTACCACCCTGTCCCCCCCCCCCTAGAAGAAATTGACTTAAAAGAAGATGGACTCTTGGAAGAAATTGGACTCAAGTTGCATCAAGTGGTGGTAGTAGGTTTTGTTCTTTGTTCTTGTATGCAATAAGACTCAGATGCAAAAACCAATTTTTCTACCTTGGCAGCCCCCCCCCCCCTGGATAACTCTCATACATCCCAAAAACTTCAAAATTTTGCACTTTTTCCGTTTTGACCACGAAAAAGCCCGTTTTTGACAAAGCTGTTTTATTTTGTTTAACTAGATTAAATTTGCTTAGAATTGAGACCAAAACGGACTCAGTAGACAGCTTCTGACATACAGCTTTACGTATTCACTAGGCCGCCATTTTGTATTACATCGGCTTTATTATGGCATAGAATTGCTTCATAGTTTATCAGGCGATTTTATTGATTTTATATGCACAAAACTTAATATGAAATGAGTCACTTTTTAACAAGGGCTCCAGGACTGGTTGTAAGATAACCAAGCCACCAAATATTGAAATATTTAATATAATATATCCCTCCCCCGCCACTTCACTCCCAAATGTTATCTTTAATAAATGTTTACTTTACTGACTTCTATCAGACAGGTGATTGAGGATATTAAGATCATTGCTTCTGATAATAGATGAAAATCACTTGCTGTATCTCAGAAACCATTTTAATCTACTAACCCAGTTCTGTCTCAAATCTCAGCAAATTTAATCTAGTTTTAAAAAGGTTAGAACATTTTTTGTCAAAAACGTGCTTCTTTTATTTTCCACTCTTTCCGATTAACCGCAGTTTTTGAGATTTTTCAACTGGTACTTAGTTATATTTTATTGACAAATAGAGTTTAAATAATCAAAAAGGACGATTTTTCGCAACCTAACTTGGATGATTTTTGTAACCTAACTTGTATACCACTTAACTCTTCTATACCAGGTCCAACTATTGAATGAATAATTAAGTACAATTACTGTCATTTTATAAGCTTGCATATATAATAATCATATCAATATTATTCCTAAAACAGACAAATTACACACTTACGTGTATTATATATACACACCTAAATAAGTTTCGGTTTCGGTTTCGGCCCGAAAACAGGTCCGCGGCCGAAATTCGGTTTCAGCTAAAATTTTGTTTTCGGTCGGACACTATTAAGCAACCATTTTGAATAGTGCGAGAATACATTTAGTGCACGTTGTAAAGACACTTTATTTTCTGGATTCGTGAATGTAATCAAATATACCAGTTGGTCAGAATCAGTTTTTAATGTGTAACCTTCAACGTCATTTTCTAGGAGTTTAATCGATTTCACGATCGCTTTTAAACTGACAAAAAAAAAAAAATTTAAATTTACTTTTTCCAAAACTTCCAATTTTGAATTTTTCCAAGTAATTTTAAAGAATAGTAAGTTTTTAACGAAAGAATTATTTTTCGTACTGCTCATTGATAGTAATATTTTTAAACTATGGTTTTCTTAAGCCACTGATTTCTTATTCAAATATTTGGGGATGGATGATATTTTATATATTGGTCTCCATATTCTTTATTACAACATTTAAAAATAGGCGTGACTGTACTTGTTTTCTAAAGTATAAGAAATATACTAGAGTTTAATTATAAATTAAACAAGCAGTTGATACGTTTGGCTAAATGATATCTGTATTCATGTTGTATGAATAATGTATGTATAATTGTATAACCATACTTTGAGTGGAATGCCGTCAGTATCCATAGAGAATTCAAGTGTTCCAAATAGCAGTTTGAAAATATAAACTTTAACTCACACTGTATTAATATTATGAATCATTAGAAACTAAGTTGACCTTGTCATGCTTAAACTTTATCGATTCCCATGGCGGCCTAGTCACTCCAAATAGATAATCATCCTAAAAAGTACTGTTTTTTAGTTTTGTTTTTTTGTATTAACGAACTACAATGTTTGATTAATTTCCTATTAATGTGAATCGCAACATGTTAAATGATTGATTGCAGTCGTTTATATCATGATAACACCTTGACAATGTCAACTTAAAGCATGACAAAAAATCATCATAATTGGAAAAGAAAACCCCCCAAAAAAACTATGAAACATATGCCATTATATCATTTTAAGTTTCAAATTTATTTTACAATAAACCGTAAATTTATGCGTTATTAGCAGGTCCAGTCCATATCAATTTTTCGTCGACTATTGATGGATATCCCTATCGACAGTATCGAAAATAAAAAAAATATCTGGGTGTAGATCGGTGTAGATTTTTAGTAATCCCATTTTTTTTATAATAAAGAAAAATAGCTTACCGACAATTGAAAATAAAATAGGGTACTCTGTACTATATCCATGGGCGGATCCAGCCGATCGTAAAGGAGGGGGCTGCAGTCCTAAAGGGGAGGCTGCATCCCCACAGCCCTTCATTTGGATCTGTTAATCAGCTTTTTTACCTTTATGTTCCTTTCCCACAACTAAAATTCTACTTGTTCGGCACATTTTTTTTGCTTTGACTTGCTTCCTTACAATAAGGAAAGTCAAATTCTATCTTTAAATGACGAAAATTTTTCCAAAGGGAGGGGCTGCAGCCCCCCCCCACCTGGATCCGCCAATGACTATATCCACATGTAAAGAACCAAGAACTTATATAAACTTAATTTCTGAATCGTCTTCTATTGCCTAGTATCAATTTTTTTTCTCCAAAAAACACAATCCACTCTTCGATTTTATTTATTTTGTAATATAATTTCGAAATAAACTGACTGACAAGGGGAGGGCACAGCTATGGGGTCGTCGATCGGGCCCATTTTTTTTCTGGTGATTCTACATCGAAAAATAGTCGACACGTGTCCGAGCTTTCCGTCCAATGGGCCTTAGGTGCTGAGAAATAAAATAAAATACCTTGAAAATCCTTTATTTTTTATCTTGAGTTTGGAAAATGATATCGACACGATTCTTTCACTAATTCATTTATTTTAAAGAGTAGATTAAAGGAAAAATACAATCGTTAAAGAATTATTCATATTTCTTCAATTTAATTTAAAAAAAGCTTCAAGTTTTCAAGTAAACTAGCTTTATAAATTTTTTCACATAAAAAACTATAGCAGAATTGAGTTCAGCACCTCAAGAAACCCTGATGTCTTAAATATCATCCAAAACAAAAAATAAAAAAATTTTCCTGTCAGGAACAGCTTAAAAATGTTCCAGCAAAATTGTATGTGTAGTTTCAAATTCTGCATCTCGTGTTGAGCTGATTAGATGATTGAAGTAGATTCCTTTTGAGGACAATCAAAAAAACCTATTAGTAAATTTTGGGAAGATAAAAAAAAAAAAAAAATTAAAAATAGCATTAAAAGTTTCGCTAAGACTAGACCCTTACAATTTCGTTAAAAATCCGACCATATATCGGAGAAAATTCTACCGATTCTCATCAAATTTATAGGGTAAATAAAGGCTCTAGTGTCACACTTTTTTACATAATCGAGATATTTTTACGTGTTTAGGATTCAACATAATATTAAGAAGAGTTTGAATTTAATTTTTATTTTGAGGACAATTTTTTACAAGAGCTTCCCGAGATAATACAATAGTTATTTATATGGTTAGAAAAAGGAAGCTTTCTTCTATGCAACGAGCTCAAGAACGTAAAAATCGGATCAGCTCAACACGAGATGCAGAATTTGAAACTACACATACAATTTTGCTGAAACATTTTTAAGCTGTTCCTGACAGGAAAAAAAATTAATTTTTTGTTTTGGATGATATTTAAGACATCAGGGTTTCTTGAGGTGCTGAACTCAATTCTGCTATTGTTTTTTATGTGAAAAAAATTATAAAGCTAGTTTACTTGAAAACTTGAAGCTTTTTTTAAATTAAATTGAAGAAATATGAATAATTTTTTAACGATTGTATTTTTCCTTTAATCTACTCTTTAAAATAAATGAATTAGTGAAAAAATCATGTCGATATAATTTTTCAAACTCAAGATAAAAAATAAAGGATTTTCAAGGTATTTTATTTTATTTCTCAGCACCTAAGGCCCATTGGACGGAACGCTCGGACACATGTCGACTATTTTTCGATGTAGAATCACCAGAAAAAAAAATGGGCCTGATCGACGACCCCATAGCTGTGCCCTACCCTTGTGAGCATTCTGAGGGAACTACTGAGTTCAACCCCTCATTATTCTGTTAATATTTGCTTCAATCAATTAATAATTTGGAAATGACCTAGCTAGATTGTTGTTTTTATGTGACCGACATGATTTTTTTATTTAGACTATGTTAACTATTTCCACCTAGATTGGCGATTCGTCCCACTGTGCTGCGGGGGACAATTTATATTCTCATCTTGACCAACGCCCTCTATAGCCGCACAAAATCAATGTGGCTCTCGGCCACATTTTATTGTGGTCCCTCCCGAAGATATACTGGAGAACTTTATTGAATTCCTGCAAAATTGCTATTTAATAAAAACTTTCATCTTATTGGAACTGTAACTTCTATGATATTATGAAGAACTTGAAGCCTCTGGACTGATTATGAGTCGGTCATTAATTTTTGATCAATGTTGGAATGTTTCGATATACATATCATTATTTTAAGTTGAACGTTCTTCTAATACCTTCCACAAATGAAATGAATCATGATTTGACATTTAATTATCCCCGCTGCTTAATTATTGATAGGGAACTTATTTCATATTCGATTTTTTAAAAATATTATTGGGAAGAAACAGAAAAAAATATTAAAAATTAACCAGTTCAATCTAAAGGTATGATGTAACGTTCAACTATCATAAAATGCACTAAATTTTAGTAGTTCTATAGTCTTTCTTCGTAAGCGTTTATTTTTTAAATACAGGTCTAACTGAGGTCTGGTCTAACTTAAACAAAGCTATTTTTCAGGCGTGCCAATGAAAATTTTCTCTATTAGTATCCGTCATCTGATTTATGTTTAAAGTTTTAACTTGCGAATCATTTTAGTTTTCGCGGTCTATAAGCGGTATTACACAGAAATAGTAGGGGAAAATTAGATGATTCTTGAAAAAAAGAAGTAAAATATATGATTGTTTGAGATGGACCAGGATTGACGGGCAGTAAGTTATTCAGTAGGTCTGAAAAACTATTTACTGGTTGATTCATTATCAAACTTGCTTGTCAAATATTCCGGCGATTCACTAAACTGATCTTCTCATGAATCAAGCTGGGACTTTGATTCATGAGGCTTTGAACGGAAGTCCATCGGCAAAGTATATTTTTGTCCTTCCGCTTATCGAAAGAATTTACAGCTGAATTATTTCATTACCTTATTTCCTTTTTGTTTCTTTAATATCGGAGTAAATAAACATTGAAAAAAGTGTATGAAATAAGAAAACTAAAATCCGACTTCAGAGGTTTTCTTAAAACTACTTAGTAATAACTTTGTATGTAGGTATAAAAATAGTAATATCTCTTACGGATTCAACTATGATTAATCCAATTCATTCATAATGCAATATTGTTTTATTTTATGGTAAATAACCAAATTGTTCAATTGAGGCAATCACCTTAGAAAATAAATCTACTAAATTGGGGATATACATCCACTGTATGAGGATCCGTGTCTCAGAGGCAGACTAACGTAAATTAAAAGCTTACGCTTAAGATAAATTTGATCGGATATCATAGATTATGACCGAGGATTTTACCTAATGATAGTCTTGGTACTGCTAAGAAATCCAATTGGAAAAAAAAGAAAAAGGCATTTTCTTGAATACCTGTTAGTAAAAGATTTTCTAAAACGGTGTCATACTTGCCTTCATAGACCACATCCTAGGCTGCTTGTTCTAATGCGTTGTAGGCTTAGAGTCTATGTAATATGGTAATGCTTCATATCCACTTAATTCCTTGGTATTCTCCAAATGAATTCGACTTCTTTTGATTTGGAAGAAGTTGTAGATTCTGGGCATTCATTCATGTTTCTGATTCCATTAACAATGTCCCCTTTTCCTACTAGACGCGCAGTTATTTCTGAAGCAGTCACCAACTTCACATCATTGCATGATTGAACGTAGTTCTCAAAAAAAAAAAAAAAATTCTTTTCAATGATGTCTCATCACAATTTTTTCGGGAAACTTTAGTGGATCGTTGAAGCTGGCGTTGCGCCTAAAAACTCTGCTTTGATTTTCCCGCAGCAACCCATTTATGATAAATTTTGGAGGATTAGTTAGGCAACCTTATTCTATTTTTCTTTCTGAGTTCTTTGTAAGGTTTCTAAAATTATATTTGGACGAAAGAAACTTTAAGAGAAAAGAAAGTTTTCTCCCATTAAGTGCTTCAACCATTATTTTTAAAAAATCCATTCTCGAAAGAAAGTGCTTTAAAAAAAGAATGTTGTACTTGAGCTGAATACGTCTTATTATTAAGTTAAAAGGTGCCCCTATTATACAGACATATTAGGCCGGGTACAAATTGGTACAAGTCATTTCCATCATTTGGAAATTTCGAAACGAGGAAAATATCTTAAAGTATCGTGTTTTGATGCATTGTTAACATTAGTCCAATATCAATTTTTATAATTCTAATCATGACTTTTTTCCAACCTATCTTGTATTAATCGAAACACTGTGCGGCGGCGAATTTCGTTTCTTTCCCAAAGGGGACTACACTAAAGCTATTTTCTCTATCGGACGGGAACTAATCGCACTGTAAATGTTATGGTCTGGCACAACTAAGATTCCAGAGGCCCGTGACGGGGAAAATTTTGAGGCCCCCCAAAACAGAATTGGACATAATTTGTATTTAGATACTATTCGAAGAAAAAAGTAAATTTATCGAATACAAAAAAGTATTCGAATACTTTTGTATTCGACAATGAAAGTATTCCAAGGCAGAAGATAATTTTTTATTCGATCGTAAAATATCTTGTATATTGAATAGAATAACTATTTTTATCTATTAACTATTCGATACATACATGCATCGAATACATTTCGGCTTATAACTTCTAAAAAGATTCGTTTTGGTCGTTCATCAAGTTGATGGAATATTTCCTAGTCAAATTTAACCTTTTCCATATCAAATTCAACCACTTCTTCATGCTCACACGGTCCAACCCCTTACCTAAGCATATTACATTGTGACCAGTATTCATTAATAGTAATATTTATTTTAAAGTTCGAGTGGGGGGGGGGGGGGCTCTGAAATATTGAAAGTTGGGTTTTTTGGATTTCGTTCACACAGGGGAGTAATATTATGTTATCGATGAGGGGTGTTTTTGAAAAAATAATCATTTTGTATTTTATTAGTAGAGGGGGAAGGGGCATTTTGAAAAAGTTAGATTTCGTTATTTCTTATACACGTGGGTCCTACAGTTATGATAACCAAGAGGGTGTTTTTTTTTTAAATATTCATTTTGTATTTTGTGGCGTTTACAATGAGAAAGTTAGATTTTCGGATTTCTTTCACACAGTGTCTAATATTATGTTATTGAACACTGTGTATAGAAAGAAGTATTCATTATTAATTTTAGCGGGGTGGGGGGCGCTGCATTATTTAAACAATTGACATTTTCAGATTTTTTTTCACATGGGCAGTGGCGGATCCAGGGGAGGGGGGCGCCCCCCCTGAGAGGTGAGGACACCAATCAACTATTAGTGTTTTTCTATAAAAAGGGATATCTTTAGTAATTTTTTAAAACTCTTTAAATGAAAAATGGATTGTATTTAAACATTTAATAGAAATTTAATGAGTAACTATGCACTAATATTTTAAATTAGGTCCTTCATGACATATACAAATTTAAAAAGGAAAAAATTGCGCCCCCCTCAGAAAATTTCTGGATCCGCTACTACACACGGGTGTCTAATATTATGTTAAGGAACACCCTGTTTTAGAAAAAAATATCCATTTTTAATTTTATCGTTTTAGGGACACAAACTAACAAGTTAACCTTTTTGGATTTCTTTGAGATGAGGGTCTAATATTACATTAGGAAGTACCTTGTTTTTAGATTCATTTTGTATTTTAGTGGCTGGGTGCGGTGAGGGGGGGGGGAAGTAAGACTTTCGGATTCTTTCACAGTAATGTCTAATAATGTTATCGACTACGGTGCTTTTGAAAGAAATATTCTTTTGTAATTTTAGCGGGGGCAGAAAACTAATAATAAAAAAGTTAATCTTAGTGCGCCCCTTCCCCCCCCCCCTCCCCCAAAACAAAATGTATAATTTTCTTCAAAAATACCGTACTCCTCCATATGAGATCCTCTTTCATTTGATATTCGAATACTTTTCAAAGTATTCGATTTTCGAATAATATATGTATTATTCTATCGAATAATATATGTATTATATTATTATTTAACCTATCGTAATTGAAGAACAGTTGACCATCTCTCATCTCTATATACGAATACAAATACTAATTTGTTTTACCTAAATGTATGCATTTAGGTAAAACAAATTAGTATCTGTATTCGTATATAGAGATGAGAGATGGTCAACTGTTCTTCAATTACGATAGGTTAAATAATGGTCAGGATTTTCAGTTACAATGATATTTATTATGGTAAGCCAACGTTTCGATCCAACTTGTGGATCTTCATCAGGGCTAAAAGAAAACAAATATATGAGTATCTATGCTAGTGGGTGACAATAAATGGATACATTACAGAACTGATAATAATATAAAAGAAGGTGTATACATAAATATTAAAATAAGAGGCTGGTTAACAAGATAAAATAGAATATGATATTTACCTACTGAGTCCAGGTGGATACAAAGACTAAAGGTAAAAATAAGGTGAGAGGTAGTGGTAGGTGGTTAGTTTGCCGACTTCAAAGGTTTATGGCGGGGAAATCCAACGCTTTTGAAGTGAAGGCACATGACAACTGAGTGAACAAAAATATTTAAAACTAACAAAATATATGTAACTGTATACAAATAGTTGTGTCTGGACTGAATAATAACATAAAAATTAGATAATACATAATGTAACAATGCATACAAATATGGAAAATATACAGAAAGAAGCATACAATACAAAAAAAAAAAAAAAAAAAAAAAAAATAGTACAAGAGGTACAGAGATAATTGCAGGTACCTATGAAATCAAAACTAGGATTTGAGGATGCGGAAGATGTTAGAATAAGTGGATGAAATTATCTCTTTATCTGTTTTGTGATTTACCGGGTTATTTGTTTCTAGATGGATGAAAAAGGATTCTGAGATGAGACGTTTGTCGTGGTTAGATACAGTTGCTAATATGGAGGGGTTCTCAAAGTCGAAGGAATGGTTGTGGGCAATGGCATGTTCTGCTAATTTAGATGTAGACGAATTACGCGTGGAAATACTGTATTTATGTTGATAAATACGTTTTTTAAAATAATTTTTGGTTTCACCTATATAGCAACTGTTGCAATTAAGCGTGGAGCACTGGATACGATAAACTACATTACACTTTTCTAGGAGAGGTACAGGGTCTTCGAGTTTGTATAAAGATTTTTTAATTTATTGTTATTTTTTAATACTAGGCGCATGTGTGGGAAACTCGATGAGAAGGATTTTTTAATTTTGTTTGAGAGAATGGGGATATATGGGATAGATCTGTATTGGAAAGTAGAAATCGGAGGTTGTGAAGAGTTGTAAGAGAGATTTTGAGTTTTAGCGTTGTTATTGATAAGTGTTTTTATTAAGTGCTCAGGAAAATCGTTAGATTGTAAGATATTTTTCAGGCGGATTTTGTTATGACAATGAAATTGTGGATC
This sequence comes from Aelia acuminata, assembly GCA_911387785.2. Taxonomy (NCBI): domain Eukaryota; kingdom Metazoa; phylum Arthropoda; class Insecta; order Hemiptera; family Pentatomidae; genus Aelia; species Aelia acuminata. The sequence goes on along the minus strand of OU426980.1, from coordinate 135,270,161 downwards.
GGACAAGGTCAGGCTACGGTGGATGAGGTTTTTTGCGACGTTGATCTTTTGGTGATGTGGATGTTGGGAAAAATAGTTAAGGAGTCGGCCAGAATAAGTGGGTTTGGTGTACCAATTAGTGGATATAGAATGGTCCGGGTTTCTGGTAATGGAAATATCTAGGAATGGAAGGGTACAATTGGTTTCCAATTCTATAGTGAAACGGAGACGTGGGTGGTAGGAGTTAAAGGCAGCGAGAATATCAGTGATAGAGTTAGGATTGAGAATCAATAGGAGGTCGTCTACATATTTTTTAATGAAAAAAGTATCGTTGGGGAATTTAGGTATAACAGAATCAAGGAGGTCGTTGAGGACAATACCGGAGAGGTCGGGAGCTAGACAGCTACCCATTGCAAGGCCAGAAGTTTGGAGAAAATATTTATTTTGAAAACAAAAATATCCAGAATTACAACATAAAGCAAGGGAGTCAATGTAGGCAGATTTATTGAGTTTACTATGGGATTCTAACAAGTTCCATTTTTCTTCAACGATTTGGAGGGCACGATCCGTCGGGATGTTAGTGAAAAGACTCTCGGCGTCGAAAGAGGCTAAGATAAAATTATCGGGAATATTGATGGTTTTTAATTGTTCCAAGAGATGGAAGGAATTTTTTACGTCGTATGGATTGTTATGGCTAAGGGATTGTAATGGAGGGAGAAGGAATTTGCTGAGCTTAGTGGAGGGAGAATTGATATTTGAAATGATGGGACTGATGGGATTACCGGGTTTATGGATTTTTGGTAGACCGTAACAACGGGGAGCAGTAGAATTATAAGAGATAAGGTATCTGTAAGTAGGGGTATTTATTTGTTTTGTATCAAGGAGATGTTTGAGATGTTGGTTGAATTTTGTAGTGAGAGAAGGGTCACTTTTACTGGGGCGATAAGTGTTCGTGTCAGAGAGAAGAGTGTTAATTTTTTCATTGTAATCTGCGCGGTCCATAATGACAGTTTTGTTACCTTTATCCGCACGGGTTACAATGATTTGGTTATGAGTATTTAGGAATGAACGGGTTAAGGATAGGTCTTTATAGAATTGGGTTGAGAAAGGAGATGAACGGGTGGGTTTCTGTGAAAGGTAATTAGTAATGATGTTGCAAATCCTAGTACGCGACATCTCTCTGATGTCGTCGTCACGGGTTAAGATGTTGTCTCGGTGTATGTGTTCAATGTCTGTGATGAGTGAGGGGATAAGGTGTTTGGAATTAGATGTAGGGGTGGTGAAATTGGGTCCTAGACTAAGAATTTTGGAGACGTTGGAAGGAATATGTGTGGAGGATATATTATGGACCCACTCTTTATTGCCGGTAGGATAAATTTTAACGGTGTTAGAATAACTGAGAAGTTGGTTGAACTTTTTTCTGAGGGAGGTTTTTTTGGTTGATTTGGCATGGGTATATATTTTATGGGTTGCAGATTTTAATAGTGCGATGTCTTCAATGGAGAAATGTGTAGAAAGCGAATTATTTAATTGATTAACCTTTGAAGTCGGCAAACTAACCCCCTACCACTACCTCTCACCTTATTTTTACCTTTAGTCTTTGTATCCACCTGGACTCAGTAGGTAAATATCATATTCTATTTTATCTTGTTAACCAGCCTCTTATTTTAATATTTATGTATACACCTTCTTTTATATTATTATCAGTTCTGTAATGTATCCATTTATTGTCACCCTCTAGCATAGATACTCATATATTTGTTTTCTTTTAGCCCTGATGAAGATCCACAAGTTGGATCGAAACGTTGGCTTACCATAATAAATATCATTGTAACTGAAAATCCTGACCATTATTTAACCTATCGTATTCGTATATAGATTGATTTTTATCTAGATATAGCCCAAATCTGCCTCTAAACTTCTTGATCGAAATTTAAAAATTTAGCTGTATGTCATGTATTTGAAAATGTTCAATGCTAATAATAGCATCATAGATAATATAATTGTATTTTAAATTATTATTTATATGTATACTTTATTCTGAAAATACACTAAAATGGTTTGAAACCCTTAGTGGCTTAACTTCGAGGAAATAAAACGCAATAAGGTCGGAAGAAAAATAAATAATATATGTATAAATTTAGAGATGTATACAAATTTATTAAAATAAGGGCCAAAATAAAGTTTATTAAGTTTAAATAGGAACCCTTAACTCTTTGCCTATAATAATTCAACGGGTGAAATGCCTTATAGCTTATTAGAGGATATAAAGATAATTGCATGTGATATAACATGAAAATAACTTTCAAATTTCAATTTCAACCATGTTTGAAAAGCTGTATCTCAGAAGCTATTTAGTCCACTGACCTACTTTTGGTCTCAAATCTAAGCAACCTAACCTAGATAATAATAGAATAGTTTTAGTCAAAAATACGCTTCTTCTATTTTTCACTCTTTGATGAATCCCGGATTTTGAAAATTTTTAACCAGTAGTTAAAAAATTAATTAATGATAACAAGGAATCATTTGGAATAGGGTTTCCCTGGAATTTAACCTTCCTTTGTTTTTTCTTTGTTGCATAAATGAGGTTTGTATCAACATTCGTAAAAGAAATATTGATTTTTTTTGCCATCCTAGCTTTGAGGTCATACCTCCTATGCAATACATTGAGAATGGGGTAATTTCAGGACAAAGTAAACCCTAATCCACGTTAATAGGGTGTAGTAAGTCCAGGGACTGCCTGTACAAACATCTAAACACCAATAGGAAGTATACAAATTCATTTCATCTAAATGAACAGAAAAAAAAAAAAAAAAAAAAAATATATCTAATAAGACAATTTATTCAATAAAATCAACAAAAAGAAAATGTTCAATAATGTCAAAATTATTGAATTTTTAGTATTGACTAATAAGCTATACAGAAATAATGATGATACAGATGGCAAAAAGCATCGTTCTCACATTGATAATTTATTACAAATTTATTGTTTTTTTATGTTAAAATTATGACTGATTCTTTAACAGCAAGAGTGACTAGACTGGTGCTTTGTAGACTAACTGAAACCAATGTCCACAGGCACAGCGACGAGGACAACCCTGGTGCAACCACATCCACTGAATTGATGAAGCCTCTTCTTCACAGATGCATCCAACCAATCGAGAATCAAAACTAGATGGGACCTGATTTGGGCAGTCTCGAGTACCAGGCCCACGTTTCAGCACTCGTAAATCAAAAGGATTCTGAAAAGAGATATATGTTAAACAGGACTTTGAAATAAATAAAAGGATCAAGATTAAAATCAAATGATCAAACATATTATTGAAGGCTAATGAAAAAGGCTGTAATGCCAATTCCGAATTATCTGTGAATGATTTTAATTTTAAAACAAAAATCATTCATCGTATAAATAAAAATCATCCTATATACTTTTGAGAACACTTCAAATATGCTGACATCTCTTTCGCATGAGCAGCACACCTTTACTAACAGTCCATTGTTAACAATGAAAGGCATACTGCGCATGCGAAGAGTTGTCAACGTGTTTAAGTGCTTGCTGAAACATACCTATTTAACGGATATTATTTTTTTCCATTGTAAATAATTTACAGTTCATAAGTCTCATGAAACTAGATGCCATCAAATATTTTGTTTTGCATTGCCATATTATCATAAATTAAAACCAATAACTATTTTCTTTTTCTTTAGTAAGTGAATTTGTAGGAAAATATGTAATGCTCAAAATATTTAAAGCATTTTTTTGGAGTGTAAAAAATAATCTTATTAATTATATTAATACTAATTATATTAATACAGCAGATACTTTCAGGGTCCGAATGGTCCAATGCCCTGAAACTGAATATCAATTATGCACCCCTGCGCGGAGTCCCAGGTGTCAGCGGACAGGTGAGAGAAGTTGGGTCCCTCTGTCGCAAATGTAACAGAGAGCCTGAAACACCAACACACGTGCTGGGGAAATGCCCCAACAACTCGCTCCTGTTAACTCGCTGAATATCACATACCTATTCACCACAGGGTCAAACATGCATTGATGAGGCTCCTGAAGGAGAGATATGCAGATAATGAGCAGAGATATGATAAGCTCTCGCAGAACCTCTCTTTAAGAAAAGGGATACACTTTTCATATATATATTTTTTTTCCTCGTCAACTTTACTCGCCTGATCCACGAGATATGCAGATAATGACCTTGATCAGGCGAGTAAAGTTGACGAGAAAAAAAAAATATGTATATGAAAAGTGTATCCCTTTTCTCAAAGAGAGGTTCTGCGAGAGCTTCGGTGAGAGAGTTCCACGTGAGAGGCCTTTGGTTTGGAGCCCGCGGAACCATACCTAGGTCCAATGCCCTGAAACTGAATATCAATTTTCCTCGTCAACTTTACTCGCCTGATCCACGAGATATGCAGATAATGACCTCGATCAGGCGAGTAAAGTTAACGAGTAAAAAAAATATATATATGAAAAGTGTATCCCTTTTCTCAAAGAGAGATTCTGCGAGAGAGTTCCACGTGAGAGGCCTTTGGTTTGGAGCCCGACCATACCTAGGAACACCAGGAGCTTCATGGAGGATCTTGGTGTGTAGATAAAGGACGAAGCAAGCTTGACAGAGAGTATAGTGCTGGACTCCCTGGGAATAATACATCACCACATTTATGGTGGTGGCTGAATTCAAGGCTGGTGAAGGGACATGTATGTATATAAGTTATTTATTTATTTATAAGTGTATTTATTTATTTAGTTTATGCATTAATTAGTTATGTAATGATTTGTTAAATTTTAATATCTTTTTTTATTTCTGATTTAATATGCCTGGTAGTGAGTTGATTTGGTTTTATTCTTAGTTTTATTGTTGAATGATAGATATATTTTATTCAAAGGTTTTAATTTTTATATGTCAACAAGCTAGGGTGCCCGGCTTCGCTCCGGTAGTTGTGTGGTAGTTTTAATACCAGAAAAACTTTAAAATTAAAGGAAATAGGGAACAAAATTAGCACCTTCTTGAAAATTCGGTTTTAACTTGGTATCAATATTCTGCAGACTTGAGATCTGCAGAGTCCGCTCAAATAAGGAACCCTGTATAATTTACAGGGGGTTGAAAATGGTAAATGAACAATTAATTTTGCTACAACTTTGTCGAGTTATGCATTGTTTTTGATGGTTTCTGTGATTCTGAATCCTATAAGCCCATTCCAAGTAGTCAGCAGATAATAAGTTATTAGATTATAGTTGAAAAATTTGGTATCTCGGTTAAAAAAATTATATTTCGAGTAAAACTTAAGCGTCCACTACTATGATGGTCCTATTTGATCCAGAAGTATAGAAACTACCGAAGATTCAAAGACACCTTTTTTTAAAACCTTTCTTCCATTTCAACCTCCCTTAAGATATCCCCCCGTAATTTGAACGGTTTCTTCATATCTCCAATCTTACTACTATTACAAACTGAAAACCAAAATTTCTTGAAGGCACAATTTTTTCATCATATTTCTTTTTATCTTGAACTTTGAGGGATGATAAAATCTTGAATGCTCTTATTGGAGTTAGTCGTTTTGTCAACTGGAATGCTCATCATACGTAGTAACCAAACCAACTTCATTTTCGTAAATACAATAAGAACACTTCAAACTTTTTATTTTCGATTTATATTCAGTCAATTCATCTCTTTTTTTATGCATTAAATTTACTTGAGTATATATTATATATAGATTAAATGTAATGTGCTGATCATATATTAGCCTTCTTATGAGAAAACTAATTTTTTTAGGAATCCAGTTGGTTTTCTATTTGATTGCAGAAATGTAAAATCATTATTTTATTTTGAAAGCAAAGGAGAAAATAATTATTTTCGCTTAATTTTTTAGTAATTTAAAAATAACAACTGAACAAATATATAACCTTTACAAATTGAACTGGATGAATGAACAATAAACATTGAGTGAAACGCACCCTGGTGCTTCCTGGTAGTCTGGAGCTCGAACTAAATTTTTTGTATTCAAGAGAGCACTCAAGGGTTTGAGTAAAAGAGAGAAAGAATAAAAATGGAAAAAAATAATAATAAAAAAATTATATAAAAAAATATATAACCCTGTAGATATACATATGTATATATATATATATAAGCGTGGATGTTATTATTATTATATATTATTACAAAAAAATGTTACAAATAGTCTAAGATAAGATGTTTAGTATGCTGTGTATAAGCAACCCAATGTAGTTGGCCAGCATCGCTTTTATGATGAATAAAGTGTTTCTCCCGAGCTCATTAAAGTTAACATGAACACAAGTTCATTAAAGAATTCAGGTTTTGAATTAAAGACATTTTGAGAAAGGGGAATATTTTTTTCTTTTCCAAATACAAAGATTTGATATAAAATAATAAACTAAAATTAATATATAATTAATAATATTTAAAACAAACATAACCATAATTTGGTAAAAGAAAAATGCTGATGGGAACTAAGGTAACCTCTAACATTATTTCACTTAAAGGAGTAAGCTGTACAACGTATCTTTTGATGTATGGCTAAACAATTTCACAAAGTATGTTTTCTTCAAAGTAAGGTATTTAAACTTTAAACCAGTCCATTTTATTTCAAAATATTTTCATAACTAACCACAATTAAAAGCTGTCGGCACCTCAATATATATATATATATATATATATATATATATATATATATATATATATATATATATATATCTATAATAATAAAATTTATTTAATTGAAGGAAAAAAAGCAGCAATTGTCAAGGGAAAAAAAAAGAGTTATTAATAGTTAATTCTCTGGTAGATCCAGGATTATAAGGGTGTTTAATTTAGGTAAAGGGGGAAGTTTCCTGAACCAATAGACTACAGCTGAGATATTTAGTAAAACCACATGTTTAATTTATAATGTGAATTAGAATTAAAAAATAGAAAAGAAACTAATAGTACTTACATCATTTCCGGCAACACGTGCTAAAAGCTCCCTTTTTTCTAAGCCTGTAGCATGCTCAAGAGGATCAGCCATATCTAAAAAAAAAAAAATTACATTCATTATTAAATCAATTTTTACATTATTCAATTAAGATAGTTGAGGTGAAATTCATTTTTAAAAATTTTAAATGGAATTAAACACAACTCATTTTTGTGTTTCAAGCTTATTGTGATTTGGTTAAGTTCCTTTTTGGCAGAAAGGTTAAGCTTACATTAAAGGAATTTATAATAATTACTCGGGCATATGCAACGATTTTCTGTCACTATTTATCTCCTTCTATTTTTATTTACTAATTTTATTTTATTTTACTATTGTTACCAGCAAATTAATAAAAGTGAAAGAAAAATACAGCAAATGAAGTGATTTTTTCAATTTGAAAAAAAAAAAAAAATACACCTCACATTTTGAACACTAACTTCTCATTCTATGAGCGCAAAGTACCAGCAAAATATATGTTAATTTTAAGGAAGTACACAAACGGTACGAGGCATGCGCAGTACAATTTTCCCATTCCAAGTGGCGCTTTAGTTCTTTATTTATTTCTTACTACTAGTATGCTGTTTCAAGTGGTAACAAAGCCAGTTTTCAAATCATCAGAAACTTCTCATACTACGAATAGGAGAAATTACATACAGGAGAGCCATCTATGGGATCAGGATATGTTTTGGACCCATTTCCATTAAACATTTTTTATTTTTTGTTTTTTTTAACAGTTATTAGCCATATTCATTTATTGAGTTAAAAGTTATAACGTTTATATTTTTTTTGTTCTTATTTACAACTATTGCATCTTTAATAATAAATAATTAAGAATAAAATGATTAGGTATAAATTATTATTTATTAATTTTAAACATAGCATTTAATTCACACAATTTGGACATTAGAAAATTAATACCAAATGATAAAAAAAAACTTCACATCATTACACATTTCTTTCCCGACTGGAGTCAACCACGTGAAAAATTCTTCATTAAACTTCAGCTTCATGTACAGAGTAGATACTAACTGTTAAAAGTTTTTTTTTTTCTATTGAGAATTGAATCATCCTGTGCACAAAAAATGAAATTATAGCATCAAATGAAGTAAATAACAAAAGGAATAGGAAATCCCAAAAATTATGAAGATAGTTAGGTCCAATTACTACTAAATGAAAAAAACTTAAAACAAACTTAGACCCACCCAATCAAAACCTACATTGGCCATTAAAGTATCCCTAAGCAATGCTTATAAAAATTGAATAAAGGCTTATTGAAGCCACTAATAATGTTAGGGGGATAATCTATAGGATGACAGATAACCTCAGGAGAACCTATCATTCAGAAGTCTTAAGAAAAGCTTATCAATAAAGCTTCAAATCTCTGATAGCTTGCTAACCAGGCATTAGCAATAAAAAATTAGTTATCGGTAGGAAGTCTGTGCTTGGAACAGACCTTTTTTGTTTTCCACCACTCTCCTTCACCACTTGAGACTAACGAACATAACAAAGATTGTCTTATATTCTTCTTGAAGTATAAATCACAGATGAAAATCTCCAGAGAATTAACATTCCATTATGCAATTGATTTATGTTTGACACACTCATCTCAAAATTTAGTTGGGAAATATTCCAAACAATCAGTCAAAATGTCTATTACTTTTTTTTTTTTTTTTTGGCACCAAGATTTGTTGACAAATCCTATTTCGCGTCTATTACTTACTAAAAATATTTAAAAAACTAATGGAATATAATAATCTAATCCAGATATAAATGACTTATAGAAGGGGTTATTGGCAGGGGGTGTGGCATGAGACATTATCAAACAAATATTCATATTTTATTACAGTCTATAAATGAAAGTAAAATAGATAATAGGGTGATTTCTTCTGTGACTAAACTCCAAAAAAATTTTCCTTAAAATTAGATATCCACTACCACGAGTACTTGATATGAGTTTTCAAATATTTGATATAACGGAAGTTTTAAAGTCTCATAAAAACAAAACGAAATAATAAATTCATTAAAATACTTCTGTGGGAATGGTAAATATAATATTGAAAGAGGCTGAGCAAGAAGCTACTAATGATGAAAAAACACTCATTTGTAACTAAGAAATTAGTTAATTTGATATGCTTTAAAAAATTTTAAGAAACAAAATATGGTTGTTTATTTAAAGATAGGTCTATGAAAAAAAAAAACATCTAAATTTTAAAAATAAATGTTTACGATAATTGTTGCTAAGAAGAAAAACATGGCAATTTATGCTCTATTAAAATTTTAGAACACAATTCAATCTTAATAATTACAGTTATAAAGAAAGAAGTAATGATTATGAATGCTAGAAAATTATAGTTTCATATTTGAACAGAAGTTTGATGATAAATTAAACTATTCAGAGTAGTCCATAACACAATGGACATGCATATAGATTTGATTATAAAGAATTACTAGGGTCTGGTTTAGTATTAGTTGACAACAGGATTCCTTAAAATATATTACATTATTTTCTAGTCTTGATTTATTACTACCTAAGCTGCTAAATAATGACATCATCCAATTGAATCTCACTATATTAAATTTCGATGCAGATAAAGTTTCTAAACAATAAAAGCACCAAAATTGGTATTAAAAACTCTGAAGGTAGAAATGATTGGCAACAGTAATAACTTCCAAACTTTACGATCCCAAATCAAGAATGTATCAACTAATTCAATAGAATGTTTCCATAAAAATATTTCTAAAGACTTACTAGTGGCTAAGATCCTAGAAGTAGAAATTCTTCTTGAAATAATTGAAAATCGCGAGCAAAGCGATGCCATGTCTATACACGAGTGAAAAATGAACAGCTGATAATATAACCAATGGTGTACCAACATATAATATGCTCAACACAAAAAGGAAAAGAAAATGAACAAATACTTCCGTTAGTCGCAACTATATGGATAATATATATAAATCAACTATTTTTAAAATTATAATTATATTAAAATTATTAAAAATAATATGGATAGAGAAACATTAGTAAATTTTTTGCAAAAAGTTCAAAATGCAAAAAGCTCTGACATAATTCTATAAATATATCTTTAGTAGCGTAAGGAAGTGATACTTAATATTTTGAAGAATTACAATTGATGATAAAATATTGGAGAATACTCTCACAATTGTCAATAATATCAGAAGAGCAGGGTAAATTGTATTCACGATTACAAATGCCGGCGCCCCACCCACTTAAATTTTCAACGTTAATTTTTGAATTATTATGTTTCCTCAGACTTACATGACAGAACAGAATCAATTTATTTTAAAGATCAATTGCATGGAGTGTAATTATTTTGTAATTAGCATTATTTTTTTAAGCGATTTTTTCAAACCTCAATACGCTTGCTATATAGTGCTTGTTTAACATCTAACCGGTAGTTAATTCTTTTAGTTATTTACTTGCACATTGTTTTGTCATGTAAAAGATAAAAGAACTTTTTTTTTTAGCATAAAACAGGTTTTCTACTATTATTTTTTTTTATAAAAATACACATCAGTATGAATATATTAAAATAAAAAATTTCAGTACTTCATAAACTAAGTAGTAACTAAGATTAGATGGTTACTAATTTACTAACATACATATGTAAATATTTTATAAAGGGTCCATGCCTATTGGCGGGCGCAATCGACAATAGCAGGGTTTGAAATTAACTCTTATTTTCTCAGAAAGAGAATAAAAGTCAAATCAGGACTTTTATATTTCGGGCCAGAAAATTAAAGTCCTGATATGATCTTTATCCCAATGATAGTTAATATAAAAGTCAAAGCTTGATTTTAAATATTTAAGGATGAATTTATTAGCTTTTTTTCGGATTTCTCCATATAGGTGTACATGATTGGGTTAACCGTTTTTATGGAAATCTTATAGGGTATAATTAATGACCTTATATCGATCTTAAAATCGATTATTAGATTATCAAGGCTGCTGATAATGAAAATAGTATCGATATAAAACCTCAGGCTCGCTCAGGTATCTATTATAACTTACGCGATATTAACGATATTGGGGTCTGCTCTTAGGTTAATTGAGGCGCTGAATTTGGAAATAATATCGATATTTCGATTACGCGCTCAGGTATCGATTTATTATAACTTACGCGATATAAACGATATTGGGGTCTGCTCTTAGGTTAATTGAGGCGCTGAATTCGGAAATGTTATCGATTTTTCGATTACGCTCTCAGGTATCGATTTATAACAACTTACACGATAAATAAGATACTGTGGTCGGCTAATACGTTAATGAAGGTGCTGAATTTGGAATTGATATAGATTTTTCGATTACGCGCTCAGGTATCGATTTACTACCACTTAGACGATTTATCACAACTTACATAAATAATTATATAAATCGATACCTGGGCGCCTGATCGAAAAATCTATATCATTTCCGAATTCAGCACCTTCATTAACCTATTAGCCGACCACAATATCTTATTTATCGTCTAAGTGGTAGTAAATCGATACTTGAGCGCGTAATCGAAAAATCGATATCATTTCCAAATTCAGCGCCTCAATTAACCTAAGAGCAGACCCCAATATCGTTTATATCGCGTAAGTTATAATAAATCGATACCTGTGCGCGTAATCGAAAAATCGATATCATATTCACAACCAGCGCCCTAAATAACCTACAAGTCGACCTCAATATTGTAACTATCGGATAAGTTATAATCGATAGCTGAGCGAGCCTGAGGTTTTATATCGATATTATTTTCATTATCAGCAGCCTTGATAATCTAATAATCGATATAAGGTCATTAATTATACCCTATAAGATTTCCATAAAAACGGTTAACCCAATAATGTACACCAATATGGAGAAATCCGAAAAAAAGCTAATAAATTCATCCTTAAATATTTAAAATCAAGCTTTGACTTTTATATTAGCTATCATTGGGATAAAGATCATATCATGACTTTTATTTTCTGGCCCGAAATATAAAAGTCATGATGTGATTTTTATTTATTTATTAGAAATATAAAAGTCCTGATTTGACTTTTATTCTCTTTCCGAGAAAATAAGAGTTAATTTCAAACCCTGGACTATAGGGTGCGCTAGTAGTTTTGCAAAATGTCGGAAAGAACGGGGATAGACATTGTTGATGTGATAGAGATAATTGGTAATTTTAAAAGACCATTAATTGAAGGGCAGGCTATCCTTGATGCAAACCAATAATTGCATGAGGAATAATATCTAGAAGTAAAAAAACAGTTATTTTACAAGCCTTGTTCCTTCAAACAAGCGATCTTAAATGACTTCCCTATCAAATAAAAGTGGAAATCAAAGTTATAAATAATAATAAGCAATTTTCTTGTCATTGTACGTGTAAAGGTAGTAGTTCTGGTAAATGCAAACACATCATTGTAACTTTACTCTACTTTTTTCGGTTAGCATTAATTACCTATTCATACAATCATTGTTATGACAGCTGTCATTTTCATGACAGCTTAGTTTCTTTGTCATATTATTTATGTATTTGTCAAAACTTTCAGGCTTCGCATTGAAAACTTGGAACAATTAAGCACAAAGGATGTAAGACAAAAATGGGGAAAATTAAAAAAGAAAAACAAATATGACACTATGGTCCCAATGTTATTTGCATAAAACTAACATTTTGGAATAATAAAATGTCAAATACTAATATTTACCTGGATAAATATAGTCACTTTCTTTAAAATGAAAACTACATATCATCATATGTTTCGAAACAGGCTTATCTATTCTTAATTTTACAACACACTCTTTAAGAAGCCTTTTATTTTTTTGGAAAAAAATGGAATGACACGTCTTTTGATTTTTTAATTGAACACTGAGGGACCGAGCAATACCTATTAGACATTTTTCAAAAAATTTTTTGCTCAATCGGGTTTTAATTATGGAAAAATAAATTAAAAACGCCCAAAAACCCTAGGATTCCCAGGTAATGGCCCGGCTTCTATCCCCGTTTCTCTAGTTCCTGAAAGAAGCAGCACCGTCGCTTGCGCTCGCCTATTAGACCGATGGGCTCAGGAGCTGACGCATATTTCTCCTCGTCCGTCGCTCAAGAGGTCCCCAAGTACCTTGTTTTCAATGGGGCAGTGCACATGAGCCGCTGCGTCCTTTCCTATCTGCCTCTTTCATAAAGGTTAGTTTTAAGTTATATAAATATTAATTTTATTTGTATTATTTATGTATTTAACTTTAACTGTTATTAGGTAACCAACTGAAATTAATCTTTGAAATGATTATTAATTAGATTGATGATTTTGTATCAATATCAATGAGGAATTAATTAGATTTGTAATTTGAGATATTACTCTTTAATATGTTATTACTCATTTTATTTAATTAATTAATTTAGATGTTTGTAATGGTCAACTGTTTTCTGTAGGATAATTGATAATCAGGTTTTTCAGTCAAATATTCTTCATTTGGTCAGCCTACGTTTCGCTCCAAACATGAGGATCTTCGACAGGGCTAAAATTAAGACAAATATATGAGCACCATGTAAAGTGTCTATGCTAGAAGATGAGGTCAATTACAGATAATATCTACTAGAAATAACAAAATAACGAAACAAAATCCCACTGATGGTTTGTTAACATGAAATGGTTATGAAATCTATTAATGGTATTGAAGATAGTAAAAATGTGTATGAATAATTGAATAATTAGCTGATTAACATATTAAAATAAAATCTCGATCTTGTTCAGTCGAGAGCAATACACAGGCTAAGGGAAAAATTATAAGGTAAAAGGTGGTAAGGGTTAGTATGCCGACTTCAAAAGCTTTTGAAAAAGTATAATTTATAAATTTCAGTACTTCTGAAATTAAAAAAAAAAAAAAAAGGAAGAAAATTCAGTACTTCATAAAACTAAGTAGTAACTAAGATTAGATGATTACTAATTTACTTATGTACATATGGTATGAAGAAGATGGTTAGAAGTATTTAATCAAGAGTACATTGAAGAACATTATAAAAAAACTCTGGAAAAAATCGAACAATTGGAATTATGTAAAAGGAAGAATGATCACCATTGTTTCATAAAAGAAGCAGTTGATCTCCTAGAAGACCGTAAACATGAAATGAAACAGTGTGAAACTTTCATCTTTCATCAACCAACGCCTCTGCCTGAGGACTATGAAGGAGCACTCAAAAATAAAAAAGTAAGAGGTCCACCGTTTTCTAATAGACCTAAAATAGATATCCTCATTGCTACTTCGAAAGACAAAAAGGTATCTTCTGAAGACACAAAAAAGTATTTCGGCGCGGTTATGTGTGACCATACCTTTGAGGTTAGGAATAAAGAATATCGAAAACCTTAAAAAAGGGAAAATATTTGAATAAACTACAGATCGGTGGGACATCAAAAAAATCGAGTAGAAGCTGAAGGAATATAGCTCCTTAAAAGCGAGCCTACCTAAAAAGCTGAATCTCAAAATAATTATCAAAAAGCTATCAGATGAGGCTAACAAACATAACCTGATTAAAAGACATTTTAGCCAAAACGATGAACTTCGGCTAACTGAAGACAGTCTACGCCTTCTTGCCATCTTTGAAGGGAAAACACCAAGGAGCCCAAGACATGCGCTATTAGAAGTGGACCCGAAAATGAGAGCCCCTCTCCTGAGCGTCACACTCAAGTTGTATTTCCCGATTTGTGCTGTAGAGGATTACCTATCGATTCGGCAGTGCAGAAAGTGCTCTAAGTTTAACTACGCGGAGAAGCACTGCAGGAGCCATCTTACATGCGTCATCAGCTGCATTGAACACTACATGAAGGACTGCTCCAGGACTGAAGAAGTAAATGCGGTAACTGTTTCAGTTATCATAAGCATTGTAAAGCTCAATTCACCGTCGATTTAAAGCATTCAGCAACAAGTAAGCCGTGTACTTCCTACATAAACGCTATCCAATGTCTAATTCGCAACACAAACTATGACAGCACAACCTAATTACAATCACCACAATGGCAGTAAACTCAGTTACACGGCATTTAAACACTCTATAACTGAACATGCAACATTTATACAAATCTGAAACACTTTTTCAAGTACATATATACAAGCATAATATACATATTGATTTAATACAGGAACCTTATTAAGTAAGTTTCGGTAATTGTCTGTCAACCTATCTAAATGTCGATCCCTTATCATTGTAAATAGTAAATAATTAGAAGCTATTTTGCTCAGTGATTTCTCTAATCCAGATGTCACAGTAGTACTGGTTATGATTGGAAAGGTTTCGTGTATTATTGTTTGAGCTTACTTTGACAATCGGAGTGTGCGGACACTTATTCGCGGGCGCAAGCGACGGTGCTGCTTCTTTACTGGGTCTAAATAAACGGGGATAGAAGCCGGGCCAGTACCTGGGATCCATAGGGTTTTTTTTGGCATTTTTAATTCATTTTTCCATAATTAAAACCCGATTGAGCAAAATATTATTTGAAAAATATCTGATAGGTGTTGCTCGGTTCCTCAGTATTCAATTAGAAAATCAAAAGACGTGTCATTCCATTTATTTTCAAAAAATAAAAAGCTTCTTAAAGAGTGGATTGTAAAATAAGAATAGATAAGCCTGCTTCGAAACATATGACCATATGTAGTCTTCATTTTAATGAAAGTGACTATATTTATCCAGGTAAATATTAGTATTTGACATTTCATTATTCCAAAATGCTAGTTTTGTGCAAATAACATTGGGACCTTAGTGTCATAGATTTGTTTTTCTTTTTTAATTTCCCCCATTTTTGTCTTACATCCGTTGTGCTTGATTGTTCCAAGTTTTCAATGCGATGCCTGAAAGTTTTGACAAATAAATAAATAATATGACAAAGAAACTAAGCTGTCATGAAAATGACAGCTGTCATAACGATGGTTGTATGAATAGGTAATTAATGTTAGTACTAACCGAAAAACGTAGAGTAAAGTTACAACGATGTGTTTGCATTTACCAGAACTACTACCTTTACACATACAATTACAAGGAAATTGCATACTATTATTAATAAATTTGATTTCCACTTTTATTTAATGGGGCAGTCCTTTAAGATCGCTTGTTTGAAGGTACAAGGCTTGTAAAATAACTGTTTTTTTACTTCTAGATATTATCCACTTGTAATTATGTGGTTTGCATCAAGGATAGCCTACCCTTCAATTAATGATCTTTTAAAATTACCAATTATCTCTATCATATCAACTATGTCTATCCCCGTTCCTTCCGACATTTTGCGAAACTACTAGCGCACCCTATCGTCAAACTAATTAATTAATGCTATTATTAATTAATCAAATAACTACCGGAATATTAAACAAATTGTATTAGAAAATTCATGTGCCGTTGTTATACTAGGACACGACATATTAAAACAACATTCAAACTTGTTTATTAATCTAAGTGGAAGAAAACCTACACTTCATATATGCAGTCTTGCATGTGGTAAAGTTATACCTGTCTCTTTATTCCAGTATTTCGCCCCAAATTGTAAGCCAATTGCTATAAAATCAAAACGCCATTCTTTAGAGGACGACAAGTTTATTCTGTCTGAAATAGAGAAAATGAAGGCAGAACTAAGTCAGGAATAGAAGGAGATTGAACTAAGTCAGTCCCCATGGAGGGCTCAAGTTCTGGTAGTTAATGGGAAACAAAGAAAATGCCTAGTTTTAGATTATTCTCAAACAATTAATAAATACACTTTATTAGACCTCTACCCGATTCTCTCCATTGAGAAACTGGTCACCAGAGTAGCCATTTAGTTTAAGACTTAAAAAATCTGAAATATATTATTAAAATCATCTGTAACAGTATTGCAGAAGACATACCAATGTATAGACAGGCGCTTCCGATTTTACAATCGCTGCTATTCTAACGCAAAAGGAAAGACCAATAGCATTCTTTTCAAGAACATTGTCAAAAAGTGAACATCACTCTTCAGTTCAAAAGCAGTCTTCAGAAAAAGAAGCTTACGGGATAGTCGAAGCTCTCAGACTCTCAGACAGATACTTTCTAATAGGACGACGATTCAAATTTATCACAGATCACAAATCGGCTGCTTTTTGACACCAAACACGTCTGGAAGATCAAGAACGAGATCACAAGATGACGACTATAACTTGCATCTTATTATTACGATATTACATACCGCCCAGGAAAATAAAATAAAGCAACTCTTTTAAGTATATGAAGTCTCAGTTGGGACTTTAAGAGCCCGAACCGTCGAAAACAAGAAACAAGTATCTCCTGACAGTTGTACCCGAGAATTCAAGATATACTTTCGCTATTTCTTGTTCCAAATTATCAACTAACACGGTTTACCATGTTTTAGCAAGAACTTGGTTAAATTTTCTCTATATTTGGTTATCTATTTTATATTCATTTGACCGTGGGTTATCATATATGTCCGAAGAATTTAAAAATTATCTCCTCACTAATAGCGTAGCGACAAGACCCACGACCCCATACAGCCCCTGTGGGAATGAACAAGCTGAACGGTACAACAGTCACCTGAAAGACCATTTCGTTGGAACTTAAGTCCCAGGGACTAAACACCAGTCAGTGGGAGAGGGTGTTTCCAGAAGCGCTGAGTTCCATCTGATCACTTCGAACAAAACCACTCCGCACAAGCGCATGTTTTCCCATAAGAGGAGATCTTCATCAGAATTTCACTTCTGTCGTGGCTTATGTCTCCAGGGAAGTTCAACATGCTTAAAAATTTCCGCCAAAGCAAATATGAACCACTAGTTTGGGAACTAGACTTAATTAAAAGCAGTTCTTACTACGCGGTGGTCCGGCTCCAACTCACCGGGATAAATCATGACAGTAATTTATATGTATTTTCAAAATTATATATTGGCACATAGCAGTAAACTAATGTAATTAATAAACATTCTTAAAATAATGATTTTCGTTATTCGACATAAATAATTATTCCTTATTAAAATAAACCATTTAAAAAAAATGTAGTTTTTTAAAAAAGTAAAACGTAATTTTTTTTTCTTATTATTTCACACCCTTCCCAGCCGTTCAGCACCATTAACTTATAACGCCGTATATGTGTAAAAATGAAAACTGGAGTTATTAAAAGTATCTTACCTAATTTGCAAAAGTATATGACAAATTAAAACCAAAATTGACCTATCATTCTAAATAATTTGACCCAGAGAAGATATTGGTTTGCTTTTCTGCTCTCAGACTGTTGACACTTTGACACTTTCGTCATGGCTTTAGTATAATAGGCATACTTTAATTGCTCTAACTTACTCATTCCACAGAACCTTAAATTTTATATATATTTTTTTCAAGGGTCACAATTGAAATGGAAATGGTTACAATTGAAATATAAAGAGTGGCGATTGAGTTGTAAGTGGTAAAATTCATGGAAAGGGTAACGTTTGAGATGGAAAGGGTTACATTTGAATTAGGAAGGATTTCTTGTGACTTCGAAAGGGTTACAGTTGACTTAAATATAAATAAATAAATAAACTTTAAAAATGTTAAATTGGCACTATAGTCAGTTTTATAATGTAATAAAATAACATTTAATTTTCTGAAATTGGTTGATTCAGTCTATAATTCATGTTAAAAACTTTGTTTGTCAATGAGTAAAGGTCTGGTCACACATAACCGCACCGCAGCACGGGCCTGTGTGATTATCAGGAGATTGGTTTATTTATTGCTGCTCATGTTTATCTAGTGAATAATCGCATCATAGAATATATATATATATCTAAGAATTTGTTAACTAATTAACACTTGAACGAAAATTGGAGTCTGATTCAAATACGAAGAATAGATAGTAACGGGTCGAGTGAATGTGAGTGAAATGGTATTAAACTATACTGAAAAATAATAATATAAAAATTCGCTTCAAGTGATTTAGTTTCTGGAATGACTAACAGGAATTCAAACTTAGTTGGGGTGAGATATTTTATCGTAGGACAGTCTATGAATTTGTTCTAAAAGATCAATTAAGTTAAGGCATAAGTAGCTTTCAGCATTTTTGACTGGGATTATGTTCTCCAAGGTTGCATATAAAGTTTCCTATAACAATAAAATCATACAAAGAAAAGAAAGATACAGACGTCTCATTTATTGGGCCTAGTGCTGGCTCCTCAAACATAATTAATGTTGGAAGTGTAGAAATGGAAAAGATTCAGAAGCATCTGCTGCAAAATGTTAGTAATAGTCCTGGTTGCGGTCAGATAAAGGTAGATTAAATGTGTTTATATGATTCATAAATAAATAAAATTCGTAAATATATTAATAAAATTATTTATTTAATCTACCTTTATCTAACTTCAACCCGAAAAATCCTCCCTTGATTAATTTAATAATGGTGTTGCAATATTTAATTTTTTACTGGGAATTTCTATATAGTCTAAGAACTGATAATAAACGGGTTTTATTTACCCATAGATCTTTAATTGGAATCATAAAAATTAATACTTTTCGAGGTGTTCCAAAACGTTTTTCACTAGCTGTATGTACCTCTTAGGTGTGTATTTCGGGAATTAAGTTTGTTATCGATATTTACTTTTAGCTGTTTTAGGAATTAATGTTCTTTAGGTTTTTATTATCGTAAACATTGTCACAATCTTTTTAAGCCTTAAAGTTTCCAAATTATAGGGCTGCAGTTTGTCTAAATTACTTAGATTGTATATTTTGCATCTTTCTCTCAAGAAGACCGGTATTTGACCTAAGTACTCTTTAATTTGTATTTTTGATGGACCCAAAGATTGGTTGGTTCCAAACAGAGCAAGAAGGACCAAGCAAGGATTATTGGATGAAGGTTTGGGAAAACTTTCAAAGAAACCAAGGGCATGGCACCTGTAAGGCTGTGGTGGAAAGAAAGTCTCAGGATCTTGGTACTACACAACAAGCACATTTTCCACACCTGCCACTTCAGCAACAGCAAAAAGAAAATCTTGAAGGTGCAGACCCAGCCAATGTTTGGAATAATAACTGGGCTTCAACTTTTTTCATGAATAGGCATCGGGACAACCTTATAGGCAGTTATGGAGGATGTCCATGGAGGCCTCCCAACAAATTGTATGATTCAAGACCTATTGTTGCGTAAGTAATCATCGTATAATATTCTGTTACTGCTTCACAAGGCACCCCTACTTGTTAACCAGGTCAAGATTATAATGATCACTCTGTAGATGCAAATTGGATAAGATAAGGAGGCCTTACTTATTTAAAAACTTCCGTTAAAAAGGTTGAGTTTTCTTGTGGGCTATTGAATGTTTTACTCTAAATAATGTGAGTAATGTACTACTGATAGCATGGTTTTTAATTATTGGACACATGCATAATGTGATCTTTGTCTTGATATCATGTTGGAGTGACTCTCGTGGAGTTTTATAATTTTTCTATTATCGTTTATTTAAATGAATAAGTGATGTAATCTATGGATTAGGTCTTTTCCAAATAATAGTAGTAAAGGTTTTATATTTCTTATATATTTGTATTATCCTTTACCTTTAATTGTATTGTATTAAATATTTGTTCAAGATTACATTGGTGAGTATGAGTGAATTGGAGATGACTGAACTATTGAGTTTGACCTCAACTAAAAAAGATTGGTGTTATGTATTCTATTACAAAAGAAGACAAATAATCAATGAACCCATTATATGCTATTATATTGAACAATGAACCCATTATATGCTATTATAATGAACAGTGAACCCATTATATGTTATATTGAATCCATTATATATTAATTATTATCTCTTCTTGGTTTCATTTTCTAGGAAGTTGTAATTATTACTGGATTGATTTGGCAATTCAGGTCCATAAAATATATTTATTTATTATAAAAATCCTGTGTTTACAGAATGTTTTCATCAACATTAGAACCATATAAATAATCAATAAATGTAATATATACATAATACAAATTTTATGTAAATATTAATATATAGACTGAAATAAAAAAAAAACATAAAATTAAGTAATAATAATGTATAATGTAACAAAAAATCTGGTGGGATGTGCGGAACACACAACTTTCTTTTATCAACCTACTTTGGAATTGGCGAGTTAAATATGAAAACACCATTCAGCAACTTCACAAATTTTTCCACCTTTATTTACTTATCTTTGTTTATCTCCTTAAGTTATAGGGTATTATTATTTGTATTGCAAAACTTGAAAGTTCTCAGTACTTTTTGATTCATTATTGTTTATTATTTTTAAACAAAAATCATAATTTCATCAATAGTCGAGTTTTTTTTACTACTTGCTTGTTGCTTTTTTTAAAAATATTATGAAGGTGTATCAAAAGAAGGGGTATTTACAGCTCGTAGTAAATTAAAACTTTATTTTTAAATGTGTGTGTCTTATGCCTTTCCGGAAACCGACAATTACTGTTCCTACAAAACCACCTTATATCTCATTCAGAAATCTATTAAGGAAATATAGTTTGTAAA
Source organism: Aelia acuminata (assembly GCA_911387785.2). Taxonomy (NCBI): domain Eukaryota; kingdom Metazoa; phylum Arthropoda; class Insecta; order Hemiptera; family Pentatomidae; genus Aelia; species Aelia acuminata. The sequence continues at coordinate 135,248,743 of OU426980.1, read as the reverse complement.
CTAAAATATAATTATTAAAGATTATCTTGTGCCATATGTTTTTCACACCATAAACTGCTTTAAAAATTTTATCAAGATAAAATTCTTTATGATGTTATTTTAACATTGATTGTTTGTTAAACAATTAATTTATAATTTTTAAACTAATTAATTAGTTTATAAAATTCTTTATTGATGAATTAAATTTTTTCAATAATTGTATTATATGAATCGATTTTATAATTATTACACTGGTTAAAAATCCAGATATTATATCTATACATTACACTTCTCCTCCTATCAACATCTTTGGTGTCTGATAGTGCTTTTAATCCGTATAGTTATAGTTAATCCAAATCTGGCAAAGATTTCTCTCAACCTCTGGCCAGTTTGATAAGGCATCTACCACAATGAACCAATTTTTTTATTGAACGGGCCAGCTTAATCTGCATGCACCATTTCGCAAGGTTTCTTAGGAATTTTCCAGGGATAGGAATGGGACTTTGAGTTTGTTTTCTCTCCCCTCCTGAAATGACCTACACTGACTCATCCATGTCTTGACATTTCTGTCAATGTTCAATTAACTTGTTACACTCCATTTGTTTTCCTGTTTTCCATTGTATCTTCCTTGGCCAGAATGATACTTTATTGAAAACCATGCAAACTTCTGTAAATTAATCAGGAAAAAATTAAAAATGGGATCATATAGTTACAGTCTATATTTAAATCCATGTTTTAATTCATCTATCTGCTTCTTGATACTTTATCTTTGATTTTTAACTTCCCTCATAAAAATGAGTTTTGACGACTTTTCTTTGCCTGATTCTGATTATTTTTAAAAGCTGTTGCTGCATATCCTTTCAGATAATTTTGAGGTAATGCTGCACGTCCAAAATATTCAGATATTGCAGTATTTAGATAAATGATCAGGTTCTAGTGCTTTTATCATGTAATTTTCATTTATCACAGAACATTATGCGTAATGACTATTCTTCCCATTTTTACATCGGCTGACATGCATTTTTTTAAGCTGAATTACATAGCTATATCACTATTAAAGAATAATAAGGCTGTGGTTATGTCTTGTAGTTAATATATATTTTTCGTGTATAAAATTTAAGGTCATTTATGTTCTTGTTGTGAATATCTGTGGTTGCTTTTTCTTAGATGATGAGATCATCGTGCCTTATCCATTGAAGCTTCTGGTGCAATGGAAACCATGCAAATTCAATAGAAGCCTGCTTTCTTTAGGCTGAATTTTTTAAATATCCAGTACTGTGTGAAGCCAATCATATGGTATAGAAACAAAAACCTTTTCATAATTGATCTAAGCTATAGAAAGATTTGGTTGGCGTTTCACCTTTGTGTAGCAATGAATGAATCTATTACTAAAAGTTATTTCCCAATCCCCGTTTTTTTATACTCTAATTGCTCTGTGGGAATCTTGTTTTAATATTTTATATGTTTAAACATCTTAGTTTTATTATTATTATTATTTTTATTTTGTAACACTTACAGAAAATGTTTTTCTGGAGTGTGGGAGAATATACTCTTTCTCAATAAATGATTATTTTTTATGCATAGGTTACATGATGAAATCAATGATTTTTACGATTACATGTCTCCAACTCCGGAAGAACATGCTATGCGTAAGGCAGTTGTTAAAAACATAGAAGCTGTCATTCTTGAAATGTGGCCATCAGCAAGGGTAGATGTCTTTGGTTCTTTCAGGACTGGACTCTACCTCCCAACAAGGTTTCTATAATTCTTTTAATTTTCAGTAATCTTTTTAAATACCCTGTTAGGTGAAAGTTTTGATTATTAACTTTTTTATTTTGAATTTCAATTATTTATTCAGTAGTGATTATTTTATTGTTTTCAATCAGTAAAGAACATTACTTTATGGCCATTTGAATAAATTTATCATAATTGTTATAATTTTTTTTTTCAGTGATATAGACTTGGTAGTTATAGGTGATTGGACAGAAACACCTTTGAGGACTCTTGAAGATGGTCTTTTGCAACGAGGAGTGTGTGATAAAGATAATATCAAAGTTCTTGATCGAGCTACTGTAAGTATTTTATCTGCACTTATTGAATCTTTCATAATTGTTAATTTTGCTAGTCAAGTTATTAGCATATAGTGGATATAATGGAATTAATTATCTTAGTTTCATGATTCCCCTTCTTTTTAAAGATTTTGCAGTTCCAATCAATCATTTAAGAGACCAATTACCCATCTAAATGAATCTAAAAAACAATCTTCTCCTGACTAATCACTACAAATATAATGAGTTACTCACCGAACTGAACTATGAACTCATCTAACTAAATTAGTAAAATAAGTGCATTATAGTTCTCTGTTACTAACTCTGGAGTCTTTCATCCTTTATATGTATATGTATATATATATATATATATATATATATATATATATATATATATATATATATATATATATATATATATATATATATATATATATATATAAATAATGTTAATTCTAGAAGGCTTCAGAACCGTTCACTGCCTCTGGAACATTCTATTTTCCCGCCTATTTCCAAATAAACTATAAACGACAAAAATTGTTAAGTTTCAATTTACTAACAAGAAAAACCAGTATATTTTATAGTTATACCCTTTCATGCAAATATTATTATAAAAAAAATTGTGTGCAATTATTTTTTTAAATTTATCATGTAATTAATCTCCTTTATTACAAAACATTACCTACACTTTTTTTCTTTTCTATCTTTATTCCATATCGTCGACATTTCAGGCTACCTGGCCGATGAGAGAGGAAAACATGAATAGATATAGAGAAGGATGTTTTTAGGTAAATAAAATAATTAAGATACAGTGCACAACAGGATAATCACACAACAGTTTGTGAAAAGTGACTAATTTATGGTCTTAAAGATGGGCGAGATGTCACAAAATGTCTACTATATGAAGTAAAGATAGAGAATAAAAAAAAAAAGGGTCAAATTTCTTCAACCAACAAAGTATACAAAAATAATAACAGAAATACCATTTTGAAATTTCAACATAAATTACACTTTTCGAAAAAAATATAGGTTAAAGCATGTATACCTCAATATTTATAATTTTTTCAGTGAAAAAACATAGATAAATTAGAAAATAACAATTGCATTATATTTGATTATAATTCACTGTACTAAACCTTTAATTGAACTTTAAAACATATTCCAAAACAATCTGAATTCACTATACTAATTCCCACCATAAATTACATACAACAGTAAGTAAAAATAATACCAGTTTACTATCTGGAAACCGATAAAATATATTACAAGTAATATTTAGCAAAAATACTACAAATATTAATAATTAAGCTCATTAGCTGTTTGGCACTATGGTTATATGAGAACCTGGGCCTTCTCAACAATACTCAACTTAGTTTGCCGCCTAATTTTCTGGAAATTAGATTTTGGCCATGAGTTGAAAATGATAAATAGACAAGTGTTTTATGGGTGTTGTACATAAAATTTCTAGCAAACCCTCTTCAATAGTTCTGTTTTTATAAATTTCTAGGAAAGCATTGGCATATAGGAGCGGCCAAGGAAAATATTTCGGGATGGGGGAGGGTGAATTGGTTGAAAAAAAAAAAGGAGTACAGAAATACGTTTATAAATTGTAAAAACATCACACTTATTTATTTACAAAAAGAATAGGAACTATATTTAATTCATTTAAATAAATACTACTTTACTAAAATATCTGTAGAAATCAGATGCGTAATATAGTCCACTGTTCAGTCCACTCAAATTTTGTGGGGGGAGGATCAATCCACCTTATCACCAAGGGACCACCCCTTTCTGTATAGTATTTTGTTTTCATTTGGGTTTTGCTTCTGAACTGTTAATATGCATTGTTTTACTTTGTCATACGTAGTTGTTTATGAAAGGACTCGAATTATGTTGATTTCGACTTTAATCTCATTTCCAGGAACCTAAGCTGGTTTAAATACAGGGAAAAGCTTTGTTGTATAATGTATCCATTCACACTGCGAAAAAATACTTGTTTTATATACGAGGGTGATCAAAAAGTTCCAGGACTGTTGAGATTGCGCGGCAATGGAGTGTCATAGAGCAGTGCGGTTGGCAGCATTGTTTAGCGTGACTCTTCCTGAGCTCAGCTGTTTATTCAGTTTGTTGATAACCTTCTTCATTGCAAAGTTACTGCTGTTTTCGTAAAAAAAGTTTTTTGTGTTCGGCGATTCTTTCCCTTCATGGGTCTCTTAAGTTTTGGAAACAAGAAAAAGTCTGCAGGGGCAAGGTCAGGTGAATATGGAGGCTGGGGAATGACCGTCATTCCATTTTTGGTGCAGTAGTCGCGAATGAGCAGTGCGGAATGAACAGGCGCATTGTCATGATGCAGCACCCACTCACCGCTCCGCCACAACTCTGGTCTCTTCCTCCTTATTGCCTCGCGCAAATTTCTCAGGGTTTGAAGATAACGAAAGCGGTTAATGGTCTCATAACATTTTACCCAACTTCACACAAAACTTTACGCAAACATGTTGCTCTTCCTTTACATTCATTTCACAAAATCGCCGAACACAAAAAACTTTTTTTTACGAAAACAGCAGTAACTTTGCAATGAAGAAGGTTATCAACAAACTGAATAAACAGCTGAGCTCAGGAAGAGTCACGCTAAACAATGCTGCCAACCGCACTGCTCTATGACACTCCATTGCCGCGCAATCTCAACAGTCCTGGAACTTTTTGATCACCCCTCGTACATCAACTGGTTTTACTATTGTTGAATTAGTCCAGCCGTTTTCAATATCCATCTCTGAAATAAGAGAGGCAATGGTTAGGTTTTTCTAATTTTCTAATAATGCTTTTATGTGACCATATTGACTGCTTATTATTTTCTTAGTTTCTTTTAAAAATAAAAGTGTTATTATAATATCCTCACCTAATAAGGAAAAGGGTTTAACCATCAATTTGTAAATTTTATAGGAATAACAACTAACATTTTTCTCATCATTATTATTTTTTTTTTTTTTTTTTTGTTTAACTCAACAAAAATGCTGATTTCTTATGCTAATCTGTATTGTTGCTACTCTGAAAAAAATTAAACAAATTGGGCTTATATCTAATTATCTATGTAGTGCACTACCAGTTATGTTCAATTTATGTTCATTGGTTGAATATTTCAATTTAATTTTCATTATATTTTATGTTTATTTGTTGAAAATTAGTTTGTTATTATTTTTAAATAATTCTTAAATTATTTTATTAGAAAAGATTGGCCATTGCCTGCGAATCGAACACAGATTTTCTAAATCTCCGGAGCAGTGCTCTGACCATTGAGCTAAGGGTGGGTCCAGTCCAGGCTGTGTCTCCTAAACGGTCCCACCCACCAGGTCTCGCCGCAGTGCAGCGTAGTCACCGGGTCCATGGCCAATCTTTTCTTTTCTAATGAAAATATTTATAAATTAAATTTTTTTGAAAAGACTATTCCACCTTCCCAGAATTGCACCCAATTATGCAGTATACTTAGAAACAAGGAGGATATTGTTATATATATAGCCTCAAACTACATATAAATTATATATTAAAAGTTTAGAGGTCTGAACAACACAGGCAGTTAATGTTAAAAACAATAGAAAAAAATTTATCTTGATTTAAGGACTTGGAAGAGATATGCAAAGTGGCTGGGTTGGATGTGTTCGATCTCTTAGCAACACAGGATGAGCTGTGAAAAAAAAATGTACTAAATCATTTTTTTATTTATTGAAATATGTTTAAGCTGCTTCTGACTATTATCCCTTTAAAAATAAAGATTTTATTAATAAATAAATCTTCACTACTAAATAACTGATATTTTGTTTTTTAAACTTTTAAGACAATTTCTAATCATTAGTCTTCATTTTCACTCTTGGCTCAGCCACTCCCTTAAATTTTTGGTGTTATAGTGGTTTATTATTTTCTTTAAACCCAATTGCTCTAAATCTTTATATTTTCTCTCAGAAATGGTAATTATTTTTGGACATGCAGCTTTTACATCAAGAGGTTCCCCAAATCTTTTCGTCTCAAAAATTTGAGGTGAATTATTTTGCCTTGCCCCTAGGATCATCCTATCAAAATAAAATAAACAGCATTTCCAATGGAACTGGCCATGTTGGCACACCACACCAAACCAAAAATTGGAGCTCCTATTCTTTTACCCTGGCCCCTTGCATCACTAGGCTTCACGGCAGTGTCATTAATTGAAATATTTTTATATAGGCCTAGTTTTAGAACAACCTATCCTAATTTCATTTCACTTATTGTACTTAACTGTTATTTAAAATCATACAACTTTTTATATTAAAATAGTATATTACATTACTGATTTTTTAATGTAAATAATAATTTTCATTGATGCAAAAATTCTTTTTCGTTGAAGTGAATTTTTTTATTTTGGATCTTAGAATTAGCCTCTTCTTCATGAACTAGACATTTCTCACACTTATCTTTCTTTGGGTGATGAACACTAGAATTATAACTATTATTAAATATAGCCTGAAATACTTGCCTTTCTGCAAGAGGGGCTCTCTTCCATTTACATACATCCTTTTTCCACTTGTAAATTATCTAATGTGTGGGTTACCAATTTTTTAAAATGGATTATTTTTTTTAGATGATCATGAGGCTTTCAGCGTTTTACCTACGTGATTCTCCAACTCTAACTTTACCATTTTAATCAAAAAGTTAAATTCGATTATTTTGAGAATTTCAGACTTTTCCCTTTTAGGTGACGATTTCTATTAAAAATTATCCCTTCCATGACACTATATCAAATAAATCCACTTCCCCAGATGCCTTTTTTGATCTCTCTCGATTTAGAAATCTTGTTGGTTTGTATTGATCTACATATGATTATTAAACGATGTATTATTATTATATAAGGGCTCTCTCTCTCTCTCTCTCTATATATATATATATATATATATATGTGTATATTCTTTATATAATTTATATTATTATTATACATCATATGTAGATCATCACAGGCTTATTGAATTGAGAATTGCTTCATTTTTAATTTGGTGACATACATTTTCCATTCATTACTAATACATCTTTTTTCATTTGTATATTTGAAGACAATCACCATTCATTTATACTTCAAAGTTATTTAGAATTATCAGATTATATTCAAGAATTAATGATATTAATTATAAATCAGGATAAATTTTTCATATCTGTTCTTTCCTTAAAATTTGTTGTGAATTATACTTTAGGTAAAATTTCACTCTATTTATCTATCTTTAATACTTTTATTTCACTCATTTTGTTCTGTGAATCAGGTTCCGATAGTCAAACTTACTGAAAAATCATCTGGTGTAAAGATTGACATATCATTTAATATGAACAATGGACTACGATCTGCAGAGCTCATAAAGGAATTTAAGTCTAAGTTCCCAGCACTTGGAAAGTTAGTACTTGTATTGAAACAATTCCTACTACAAAGAGACCTTAATGAAGTCTTTCATGGTGGCATATCATCATACAGCCTTATTTTGATGACTGTTTCTTTCCTACAGGTTGGTCAGCTAATATATCAAATATATAATTTTCTTATTTATTTATTAGAATTTAAACTGTATTTAAATCTACAAATTAATTAATAAGTTTAAAATCATATGTTTTACTTTTTGATTTACTAGATTTTGTAAACTATTCTTCTTCTTCTTCCGTTGACTCAACAGACCATTACTTGTCCCTAGCCTCCTCCATTGATTTCCACCAGTAGGCGCTGTTGGGCAACACCTCTCTAGTCCCTTGCCATGAATATCTCCCAGGCATTTTCCTTTACTCCATCCCTCCATCTGAAGTATGGTCTACCTTTACACCTGATACTATGAAAGGCATTGCTCATTTTTTGCTGAGGATCACATCCTCTAACAATTGAGCTACGTTGCCAGCCCACCTCAATCTTCCCAGCCTCATATACTTCACTGTTTTAGTTTCATCAAGAATGGATTATATATTTCTTGATTACCTCTCCTGAGGAATGTTTGACTGACTACTAGTTCCATAAATGAGTCACAGAATTCTTTTCTCAAAAGCCATTAAACTTCGCTCATCTGACAGGTATCACCCATGACTCTGAGCTGCAATTTTGTTGATATTTACCCCTCTAATGCCTTCCTAGCGCAAAGTAACATCGGTTAACAGTAACTTTTATTCGGCTAAATATGAAGAGATCATATTTTGATATGTTTTGTCTGTCAGAAATTATAAGTTTGCCTTAGACACTAGCTTTTGAATTTCTTCCCCCTTTCCTTGACTCATTAATTGTATCTCTAAATGGATAAAAAGCGGGAAAATGTAATAAAACGAATAATTTTATTTTGATTTTTATGAATACACACCAACTGTTAATAAAAATTATTAAATTAAAATATTAAATACCATGTTCAATACAACACAATCCTTCGGAGGCAGCACAAAATAGAAAATTTCCGAATGACATTTTACTGATTACGATTTTATTAGAAATGATAGACATTAAAATCGGTAGATGGGAAGAGAAGATCCATTTAGAAGATTTTAAGATTTTCATAATTTCTAGTGTTAAAATTTTTAAAATTTGCGCCACCTCCGAAAGATTGTGTTGTATTGAACATGATATTTAATATTTTAATTTAATAATTTTTATTAACAGTTGGTGTGTATTCGTAAAAATCAAAATAAAATTATTCGTTTGATTGCATTTTCCCGCTTTTTATACCACCTTGATTTTTTTTGTTTATTCATAAAAATCAGAAGGTAATTATTTCATACTTTTTAGCGCATTTATTTTTACTGGGTCCTAGTTTTCGAAGTTGATTTAATTGTTTTTGTAAAAAGTTTTTTTATTTCATACTTTTTGAGGCAGGAAAAAGTCATACGTTGCTTTCTAAAAAATTTCGAAGTTTTTTTTTTATACAGATTTTAAATGCGTTTACTACTGGTTTCTGGTTTTCGAAGTAGTTTTTTATTTTTTATTCGGCACCCCTTCTCGGCCATATAGCCACCTTTCAGGTGAAACCAAACTATTTTATCCATGGTGGGAAGGACGAGATCTATTCCGTGGATCCGTAGAGAAATAAAAATCAACCCGCCCTGTTATATATCCCGGGCCTTTATATTATAACATTATATTAACAGTCAACTTTTCAATTTTATGAATAAACACAGAAAAGTGGAAGCTCTAGTGCAGTGCTTTCATTACTCAACTTTTAACACCCTCCCTACTTTGAATAAAAATGGAGTTTTTTTTAAAAGACCAAATTGTTTTTCCAATTGGGAAGGGAACACAAATTTAGAAACTGAGTTGTAAAACAATTTTGCTTCAATTTTAGCAGGATAACCTTTTTGACACGAATTATTTTTATGGCTGATTAATTTTTGCTGTGGGGACTTCCATAAAATGATAAGGGAGATATCAGACTATTTTTGCAGTTTCTATTGATGAATGAACATCGGCAAACTATTTTTTAAATAATGTAATGTCTTTAAAAACAATTTAATTAAAATTACACGAATACTGGTAGAAAGTGTCCTTGGAACATTTTCATTTATTGGGAAATATAAAAAATTTTTATTTCGGTACCTGAGTACACGAATGCCTCGAATGCGAAAAACCCATAAACACATCCAAGCCAGATTGTCCTAAGTCCATTTCCATCGTCCATTGTCTGTTTCAATAAAACTATTCATTCAACAATGGACAGCAGTAGAAGCAAATAAATGGAAAAGTGCAACAAATCGAAAAAAGAAAAAGTAATTGGAAAATTAATGATGGATAATTACTAATAAGTGACTCACTACCTTTATGATTTTGGTATCTAGACTCTTCTACCTAGACAATAGCAAATCCTGTAAGTTCCACCAGCTAGGGACGTTCTCATAACTTAAAGAAAAAAATGAAACAATTAACCGTCTTAGATAGAATTGGAGGTGAAAGAAAATAATATTGAAATTATATAGCAGGACGTATTTATTTCATGATTGGACATATCCATAATATTATTTTCTTAATTTTCGAACCACATTTAAGCTTAGTTAATAGTTTTTTGTGTTCTCAAAATCAATAATTTGGCACTTACTGCCTTTTTCATTTTGTACGCCTCAATAGTTGCAGAAACAAAATTAAAAACCTCTTTCGAAGTCAGTTAAAAACTGAATCGTATGAGTTACAACAATACTCTCTTAGCCATTTGTGTAAATGTAAAAATACCAATAAAAACACTAAAAGAAAATCTACAAATGAATTTTTGAGTGCGAATCGGTTGTGATTGAGAGATAAAGTAAGTTAAAAAATATGATTCTTTTATTACTAAGCGATTTATATCAATATATATTCAATTCATATTTATTTAAAGTAAGAATTTAATAATAAATTTATTAATATAAATAAAACTTTAATATTTATGAATTCTTTTAATAATAACAGAATGTCAGGAGATAAAAAATCGTTCTTAGCAGTTGATGTGACTGGCGACAAGTTTGAAGTGAAAGAGCCTTAAAAACACGAAAATTTAAAATTTAAATTCCTTATTTCTCAAACATGGGCATAGGACAAATGTCCTGTTAGACATCATCGAGAAGGATCAATGAAGCTAATAGAACAGCTTTTATTATAAAACAAAATAAAATATTTTTTTTTTGAATACCGTCAAGTGGGGTGATTTAGCCCACTTTTCAACTTTATAAAAAAAAAAAAAAAAGATATGGTGCAATGCTCACAACACACAACTTTCACTTACCAACTTGCTTAGATTAGAAATTGACGTGTTTTGATAAATATATAAATGCCATTCCTCAAATTCATACATTTTTCCACATTCATTTACATATTTTTGTTAGTATTTGCTATCTTAAGTACACTACAATTGATTTTTGTTAAGTAAAAGTTTTTACTTGTGATAATTCCGCAATGCAAGCATAATACTCCATCGTGTCTGATTTTATAATTCTCTAGGTGTGTAGTTGTTGAAAACTACATTTAGTTACCTGGGAAACAAATAATTTCCACTAAATATGTATGTTTCAAAACACGTTGACAACTCTTTTCCATGAACAGGAATATCTTTGATTATAAACAATGGTCTGACATTAAAGGCGTACTGTGCAGATGCTCATTAGATTAATACAGATGCTCATTAGGCACTATTAGTAATATTAGAAAGACAAATGCAACTCATTTGAAAGGGGTTGAAAAGAATAAGGCAGGTTGTAAGCCAAAACTATATGATGCTTTCAAACCCGGTATTATTTGTTCTATTCGTTCGGTGGAAGTTGATAATGCCGTCCAGATACAACGGATACTTAGGCGGTTTGATAATATAGACATTAGCTCTGAAGGAGTTCGCCGTGTGTTGAGGGAAGCTGGCTTGCGAGGAAGGGCCAAGTTTAAAAAGCCACAATTAACCACCAGGCATCAAAAACTAAGATTAGCCTTCACCGAAAAATATGCGCACTACACCGTAAATGATTGGGCAAAGGTTTTACGGTCTGACGAAACCAAAATTAATAGATTTGGATCAGATGGCAAAGAGTGGATGTGGAAAGGGCAAAAGGAAAAATTACAGCCAAGACATGTTCAACCAACAATTAAATTTGGGGGGTGGGAGTATCATGGTATGGGGATGCTTCATGTCAAAAGGGGTTGGCTTAATCGAGAAAATCGAAGGGAGAATGACTGCAGTCGACTACGTGGAGATTTTAAAACGTAGCTTGATAGGAAGCCTTACAAAGCTTAATAAATCTAAAAAGGACATTATATTCCAGCAGGACAATGATCCTAACACACCGCTTGAGTCACAAAAACATGGCTAGAAAATAATAGGTTTCATACGTTGGTTTGACCATCACAATCCCCGGATTTAAACCCTATTGAAAATCTCTGGGCTCAGCTGAAGAGATCAGTTACTGACGTCAGTGCTTCAGCATACAACACGCAGCAATTGTGGGAAAACGTCGAAGCAAAATGGAGTCAGATCACACCACAACTGTGTGAAAAATTAGTAAAAAGTATACCAACAAGGATCCGCGCTGTAATCGACGCAAAAGGAGGCTACACTAAATATAAAAAGAAAGTCACAAAATTGATCAAATTGTGTTATTAGACTTGGAAGAAGACTGAATGTGCTATGTTTATAATTCAGGTAGAAAAGGGTTCAAACATCATAATAAAAGAGTAAACAAAGTTTTCTAACAAGTAATTAATATTTGTTGACAAACAACATATCTGATTAGGACGAATATTCTGTTGTACTATAAACATTTGATCAATTTCGTGAGTCACTGTATATTATTATTATTTATTTTTTCCTCTCAGTTTTTCACCGGTAATGGCACATTACTATTACTATTACTTATTATTATTATTATTATTATTATTATTATTATTCACCATAATTTCAGCTCCATCCAAGACCTGATGTAAATTGTGTAGATGCTAATCTTGGTGTTTTGTTGATTGAGTTCTTTGAACTGTATGGCCGCAAGTTTAACTATATTGTAACTGCTATTAGAACTAAGAAAGGAGGAACTTATATTAGCAAACAGGAAGTGAGTAAATTTTGTTTCATATAAATATATATGTGCACATGTACATGTGTATACACCCACTTATTGTAATGATTCTATTTTGCATTAATTGTAATATTTTTTTTATTTCATTTAATAATATAAAGTGATCATATGCAGCCTCGCTATGAATACATTTATTGAGACTGATAAATAATGAAAAAGCATAATAACACTTATGTATGGTATCCCTGAAGTTAAGATAAAATTATGAGACCATGTGAAATTAAAATAATCAGTATGTTTATTAACTTTGGCTCCATTATCCCAAGAATGAACTTAGATTTTGAAATTCATAAAAAGTTAGACCTTTGAAAACGTAATGATAGATCACAATATTCAATAAAATCCGAGAAGTTAAAATATCAGTACGCTAGTGCACAGTCTAGAATCCTATTGTATCCACCAAATCTCTGATTGTGCAAACAGTTCAATTATTCATTATATTATTATTATATCATTTTATATTGAGCCCTAATTAATTAATTAATTAATGCGCCATTATAGATAATTAATTTGTTTATTGAAAAAAAATTATGATCAATAAATTTTTATCAACCAAATAAATAAATTTGGTCACTCACATATCATGAACTGTGGAGAGTTGAAGGGTACATTCCTAGATGGTAACCATATGAATCTCTGGATAGTCAAAGAAACTCTAGATGCTGCTCATCACTGCTGCTTTCTGTTATTAAATAAATGTTATTTATTAGTTTCTGTAACGCTTCAATCTGGGTCATTGCTTCACCATTGTGAATATTATCATCAAAGGCCGAAGAGTCTAGTGGTAAAATCTCTTTACACTTTCCCAATTGTCCTAGATCGTCTATAATGCAAAATTCACTGAGATTGATGGTAGTAGCATGTCTTATCCTGTTTGTTTTGTTTTTTCCTTATTTTAATTTGTCTTAAAGCCTGGAAAATTTTAAAGTAAATTTGATATAGCCTTGGGTGTTACATAAATTTTATTTGAAAGAATAAGAAAAAAAAAAAAAAAATCAGCAGAGTTACCCAGGATTCTCTGCCGTAAATAACTTTTGGTTTCAGGACAGTTTTATATATCATTATTTTTGCTTGGTTTGGTGGAGCTTTAGACTGAAGTGGTTTTTGTAGGGCATGAAGGCAGTTGATACCTGCAGACAGCCTCATCTTCACTTCCTCTTTCCTTTTGTTGTCATCAGTTTTAACAGGGTGAAGGTACTTAAAAGTTCCTGTACTTTTAAAAATGTGTTCAGCCGATCTGCAAATTATGGTATTCCAATCGCTGGTTCCTGGAAGTTTTTTTAATAACATGAAGACCCACTTTAGCATCTATCCCTTTAAATTCTTCAAAAGCTCCTTCAAGTGATGCCATCCTTCTAGCTATTATGAGAACATCCTCCTAATATGCCAAGATCTATGTGAGACAATTATAAATAGTTTTATTAGAGTTGGTTCATATTGACCTAATAGCTTTTTCTAAGACTAAATTAAAAAGAACAGGTTATAGTGGGTCTCCCAGCCTCAGGCCACTATTTACTGCAAATTAATCTATCCACTAGCTAGCGTCCCTGCTCACTCTGTCGATCCAGCATAGTTTTGTTCTGCTTACCCCTCTGGCTGTAGTATAAGGATCTTCTTTTGCATTGATGATTCTTCCATCTTTACCACATGTCTGGTCCAGTGGAAACTGCTAAAAACGTCCAAATAGCTGGGCTTATCAATAATCACTGCTGGGTGATCGTCTGCCTGCCTACAGCGAACTAGGCCTCCTCTGAACCAGGCATATTTGATTTTAGCCATTACCTTCTTTTGCCTGGCCAGCCAGTAGAGATGTTTGTTGGCAGGCATCATAGCTTCACTCACTTAAAACCAGAACACTTCATTGTCACCCCAGTCCAGATGCTGTGAAGAAAAGTTCCTCTGGGATATGTGAAAAAAAATGTCTACCGAGAGCCCGTCCGCACAAGGGATGATCTCATCGAGCGCATCAGAATGGTTTGCAACCAGCTCACCGCAGAACAATGTTTAAATGCAGTGCGATCTGTGAGTACGCGATGTGATGCGTGTATTGCAGTATTTATTTTTTTTCTGAATAAAAAATAATTATTTTTTTTTCAATTACATTTCTGTTAGTTTAAGATTAAAATACAATAATTGTATTGCAATAACAATTATTGTTGAAATTCATTCAAGGAATGAGATCCGACTTCCATGGCCTTAACTAGTTTTTGCACAACTATTTTTATTTTTTTGTGATTTTCTCGAAAACGAGGCATATGCCAGAGGACTTTTTTTCTTAGTTTTTCGATCCCCTATCGATCCCTGAAGTTTGGTTTGGGGACACCCTGTATAATTTGATGTTTGCTTTGCCACATGAATCCAGCCAAATATGTCTCTAGGTAGTTTGATCTGTCCCTCTTCTTTTTTTATTCCCCCATTTGGCTGATCCCCACAATTGTTCTATAGTCTGAGTATGTTTCAGAGAGTTGGGATCAACAAAATTATATTTATGATTTACCACATAATGTTGGAATCCTTCCTTTCATATATTTCTATAGGCCTTCCAGCCATCACTCACTATCACAGAAACAGGCCTGATATATTCTTTGATGGCACTATCAGTTTCTCTTCAGACCTGTCTTTCATAGGGGCTATAAAGCATTCTTTTGACTCCCTGCACACCCACCAAATACCAACTGTTCTGGAAGTATTCTTCCAGCATTAGTTTTCCTTCTTGAATATAGTGTCTCGTCTATTCCCACCAACACACCATCACCACCAATTGTTTTGACCTGTTTTCTTAAGGCCCACACACATGTTTCCCGCATTAAATAGCTATAGTCTACAAAAGAGTTTTTTCTCATCTTCAACTCGTTCACACAAAATTTTTCAGAAGTGATTCAGACTGTGTCTAGTGCCCAACAGTAAATAAAATGTTCAATTATATAAAGAGGTAGAGTCTAGTTACCTCTAACCATGTCCCTTTTCTGATACCTTTTTCAGAATTGCAACTTCTAATTCTGCACTGCCATCTAATATTATTATTATTATTATTAGATTGTAACTTCATATCATGATTGTTTTGACTAACTAAAGTTTTGAAAGAACTCCTCTGCTTCTTTGTCATATGATACTTTCCTAAATATTTTTTGTAGGTTGTACTCGTCCATAATGACTGATAATCCATATAATAACACTAAAAATTAACTTGTACCAACAACAATCAACAGAAACACTAAATAATAAGTAAGAAGATAGCACTATTGAACCTCCCGACTAAGTATAATTAATGTTTTGCCACTAGGAGCGCTAGTAGTGCGGGGAGGCTGATCAACGAGTTCCAAAAATATTACTTGTGATTCTGTAATGATTTATTTCAGAGTGATTCAATTATTTAAAGTTAATTAATTTAATTTTAGTATGGTTTGAAGGGTCCAAAAAATTATATTCGATGAAAAAAGTATTCTTCAAAATACTATACTATTCAAATAATATATTTATTCAGTTCATTTGTGACCTAACATTGCCCCATGCTTGACCCTTATTTTCTTTATCTGCCTTTATTGATAATAAATTATTAATTTGTGCACTTGTTCTGAAAGAAAAACATCAGGATGTAGGTAGTACAAAGTCCATTATTTTTTTTTTATATAGCTTTTTTATATCCAAATTTTTTGATTTTGGTAAAGTTTCCCTAGTAATTTGTGACACTTATAAAATCATTACACTTACATCAGATTTCTTTCATTTTTTTTTTTTTTTTTTTTAATATAAAAGTTCATTAATGAATGATGTATCTTTTTTTACATATTAGGACTCTTGTGGTGTCTGGAAAATATTTATTTCAAATGTTTTTAGTTAAAATATTGTTATTTATTCGATTGTTTGTTAATCGAATAGTAACAATACATTATAATAATTTTTTAAAATATGAATTGAATATGTTTTTATTGGATTGAAGCATATGAAATCATGCCTTGTATTGTTAGTAAAATAATTTTGATTGCTATATAGTTGGCTAAAGACATGAAGGATGGCCATCGATCATCAGTATTATGCATCGAAGACCCACTGACTCCTGGCAATGATATTGGACGAGGTTCTTATGGTGCATTGCATGTTAGACAGGCTTTTGAGTATGCATATATAACATTAACTCAGGTGGTAAATCCACTTAATACTGAATATCTTCTTGATCCCCAGCAAAGGTAACTTTTGAATTTTCATAAAGTTTAATCTCTTAGTATTAGGTGAATCAAATATAAACGAAACTTTTTTAAAAAAAAATTTTTTTTAATTTTTACAAAAAAAGACTATAATTATTTCTTATTTTTGAATACAATGAAAAAAAAAAAATGAATAAAACACTTATATTGAAACATTTAAATATGTACAGACATATTTATCTTAATGTGAATGTTTACTTTTATCAAGAAATCTTGGCTGCGTAGTGGTCAGCTAAGGATTTTCCTCTAGAAATAACAACGTAGCAGATAACATGGTAATGTTTCCATCTGTGAAGCCATCCTTCACTTTCACTGAAGCTTTCCTCTTCCTCTCCTACTATTGCTTTGTGTAAAATCTTTGTCTTCTCTTTAATTATAAGACCTGACAAAGGAGTTTCTTTGCGTCTCTCTTGGGTTAATCAAAACCATGTGCTTATCATTTAAAACATCAAATTTAGGCTTTTTAAGCATCTTTATATTTTTCAAATCCCCTTCTCTTCCACTGTCATGGGCTATGATTCAATATCCTTCCTGTTTTTCATCCAATATTTAATTATTGTGATGCATATCCCTAGTTCTGTAAATGATTATTCAACTGACTCACTATTATCCAACCACTGAAGTATTTTCTGTTTCTTATGAATTGAGCATACAGTACAGTACGTTTGCCTTTTTCTTTAGTAGCCAAAATACCACTATAACAATTGTGAAAATGCGTACACTTAAAATTTACACTGAATAAGAGTGTTGCACATCAATCGGCAAGTGTTAGGATTAAATGTGCCAGGTATACTGTTGTTCCACGATGGTAATGTTTCACTTTTATCGTGATCCTCAAAATCGTGCATTCGAGAAAGGTGATAGGGGTAATGGATATCCAGAGGACATATATGCGGAGTTTGATTGACCTTTGACCTCAGCATCACTTTGCCCTGCTAAAGTTTCCGTGAGAGTACCAAGCTCATGAAATGGTGAGTGGTCCATAAGGAGGGTGTTTAAGTGTCTCCCAACGCAGTTGCTCCATTTTTCTCTGGACAGGGCTGCTGTATGGATATAAGTATTTTCTTGGAAAAGTTTCACTTTTCTTTTCAGGAGGTCTAATCCTGCGGTTGGTTATATAGGAGTCTGATTTCGCTCGAAATGTCATTGTAATATGCCATATTGATTGTTCTGTAATTGTAAAAAAATCAAGATGCAGCAAGCCGCACTGATTAAAAAAATTCCTAGCCAAGACCTTGCTTCCTTACCGTCTGTTCATGACTGGTTCTCAACGCCCTCACAATCCTACACATACTGTTTGTGCTACAAAAACACTCAAGCCCATGAAAAACTCTCTTCCCTGAAATTTGCAGTCGATCTTGGAAAC
Source organism: Aelia acuminata (assembly GCA_911387785.2). Lineage (NCBI taxonomy): Eukaryota > Metazoa > Arthropoda > Insecta > Hemiptera > Pentatomidae > Aelia > Aelia acuminata. The sequence continues at coordinate 135,230,591 of OU426980.1, read as the reverse complement.
ATTTCAGGCAGTTTCACACCTTACTGCTGCCAGAAATTCGAAAATAATAGCTTAGCAATCAACAAAGGACCTTCCGCTCAGACATTGTCCCGATGGATTCTATGGAGACTGAGCGAGGTCACAAAAATGCTTCCCGAATCCTGACATTTCTATTTAAAACCCCTAAAAGCAACAACTTAACATTTCAATATTTGCGCACTAAAAGTCTCATTTACATTTGATTCACCCAGGTTAAACCTTGTTTTGGATAATAGTTGGGGAAAAAAACGTTTTCTCCTGATAAAGTATGAACCCAAGTTTTTTGTTACTACTAAGATTTCAAAACACTTTATATTCATATATTTTTTTATTAAAAAATAAGAAAAGAAGAAATTTGCCCTGAAGAGGGACGAATAGTCCGAAACATTGGCAAATTAATGTAAATGTTTTAATTTTTAAATAAAAGAAATTTGGAAGAAGTATTTCACCATTCTTCATTTACTTTATATTCATCTTTCATTTATCATTTGTCTTAATAATTGTTATATTGTTAATATGCCATTATTATTATTAGTTTATATTAGTTAATTTAATTAAAATTAACTAACTAAAATTAAAAGTTAATAATTATTAGTTAATATGCCAAAATATAGGCACATGAAACAAAATTGTAATGTTAAAAAAAAATCTGGTGCGTGCGCACAACACACAACTTTCACTTACAATCTTACTTAGATTAGATATTAATGCGTTTTGTTAATTGCCACTTCTCAAATGAGCAGAACGGCTTTAATTATGAACAATGGTCTGTCATTAAAGGTGTACTCCGCTTGCGCTCAACGAGTTTTATGAGTTGACTGAATATTTTTCTTTTTTTCTCCTCTATATGTTTCCTTGATTTCTATCATATCTCATATTTAGCCATTTCTTATTTTTAGGCAAAACGAGAGACAGATAATTTCTCCATATAAACAAATACAAAGGTACTTTATAGCAAAACAAAAAAGGCCCCTTCCCCATTTAAGCCCCCTCAGAACATTTTAATAATGATAAAGCTTACCTGATATTAAAGAACACCTAATTTTCATTAAACACCACGAATTTGATGAAAATCGTTAAAGCCGTTTTTGAGAAAATCGAAAAAAAACAACGTAAAAATTGGAAACAATTTATGAAATAAAGTGCCCCCTCTGTTAAACCAATTTTGATGAAATGTTGGCTATCACATCTTTGGCATATACATACATCAAATACCCTGTTTGATCAAAATCGTTAAAGCCTTTTTTGAGTAAATAAAAAAAACACATGAAAATGATACAAAATTTATCATGTAAAGTCCCCCCCTCCGGTTGATCAATTTCGATGAAATTTATAGTCATATCTCGGGCATATAAATAGATGAAATACTCAGTTTAATCAAAATCGTTAGAGCTGTTTTTGAGAAAATCGAAAAAAACTTAAAAAGTTATTAAATAAAGTACCCCCTCCCTTTAAGCAATTTTGATGAAATTTTTGCTGTCACATCACAGGGATATATATACGCTAAATACCCAATTTCAGATTCGCACGGCTTATAGTTTTTGAGCTAGTCTGTTCACACACGCACACACACACGCACACGCACACCCACACGCACACGCACACCCACACGCACACGCACACGCACACACACACACACACACACACACACACACACACACACACACACAGACCATTTCGCGGGACTTGGTCATTTGGACTCATGGGACCCCAAAACGTGTATTTCCGTTGAAAACCGGAAGTCGAAATTTTTCACGATCGCAATACTTCCACTTACTATATATTTCATATATATATATATATATATATATATATATATATATATATATATATATGTATAACCCTCACCCTTGTTAAAAATCCTAGTTTTCCATCCTTCCATCCCTTGTGCCTTTTCATTCTATTAAAAAAAAAAAAAAAAAAAAAAAAAAAAAAAAAAAAAAAAAAAAAAAAAAAAAAAAAAAAAAAACATAGAAAAAGGTTCTTTTTTCCTCAGTAAAACATTTCCAATGCATATTGGGCAAAAAGTTGTCATTATGAATGTTGAGGAACAATTAATTGAAATTAGATCATTAATTAATTTATAATCAAATCATAATACAAATGTATAGGTTATGTAGTGATTCTAACAACAGTAGGAAGGTTTAGATACATTATATGGAATCATCATAATATTAATTTCAGTTCACCGAGGCCAAATGAGAATTATACATTATCAAATACTACATTCACACATTCATTTATATCATTGTAAATGATATACCATCATTTATTTATACATGTTAATGATATATTTTATTTATTTACCTGTGTTTACTGAAAATTAGTCATTTTGTAACATTTATTTATAAGATAGGTTGATTGATATTCAGGATTTTCAATTCAACATTTTTTTCTTTTGAAAAGCCAACGTTTCGATCTCTACTTGTGGATCTTCATCAGGGCTAAAAAAAGACAAATATATGAGTATCTATGCTAGAAGATGACAATTAAATGTTTATCATGTAAACATTTAGGGATAGAAACGTTGGCTTTTCAAAAAAAAAAAGTTGAACTGAAAATCCTGACTATCAATCAACCTATTGTAAAGAATAACAGATGACTATTTCTCACCTCTAAATTTATTTATAAGTAATAATTATTATCTGAATTCAATTTTGATAAAATTAAATTTGCAATTAAGTTATAAAGAAGGGAGTTCCTCTCTTTGTTTAAATGTCTTGGGAATGGTCTTCTAGATGGGGAAAATGGGTTCTGCATGAACTGAATAAAATACAGGAAGAAAAGCATTCTGAAATGCTGGTCTCCAGATATAAAAATCTGGTGCGTGCGCGCAACACACAACTTTCACTTACCAACTTACTTAGATTAGAAATTGACGTGTTTTGCTAATAATCATTTCCCAAAGTCACACATTTTTCTACATTCATATCTTATTTTTGATAATCGTTAAAGCCGTTTTTGAGTAAATAAAAAAACCTTTGAAAATGATACAAAATTTATTAAGTAAAGTCCCCCCTCCCGTAGATCAATTTTAATGAAATTTTTACAGTCATATCTCGGGCATATAAATACATCAAATACCAAGTTTGATCAAAATCGTTAAAACCGTTTTTGAGTAATTAAAAAAACATGTGAAAATGGTACAAAATTTATTAAGTAAAGTCCCCCCTCCCGTAGATCAATTTTGATGAAATTTTTACAATCACATCTCGGGCATATAAATACATCAAATACCAAGTTTGATCAAAATCGTTAAAACCGTTTTTGAGTAAATAAAAAAAACACGTGAAAATGATACAAAATTTATTAAGTAAAGTCCCCCCTCCCGTAGATCAATTTTGATGAAATTTTTACAGTCACATCTCGGGCATATAAATACATCAAATACCAAGTTTGATCAAAATCGTTAAAACCGTTTTTGAGTAAATAAAAAAAACACGTGAAAATGATACAAAATTTATTAAGTAAAGTCCCCCCTCCGGTTAATCAATTTTGATGAAATTTTTACAGTCATATCTCGGGCATATAAATAGATCAAATACTCAGTTTAATCAAAATCGTTAGAGCCGTTTTTGAGAAAATCGAAAAAAACCTAAAAAGTTATTAAGTAAAGTACCCCCTCCCTTTAAGTAATTTTGATGAAATTTATGCTGTCACATCGCGGGCATATACTTACACTAAATACCCAATTTCAGGATCGCACGGTTTATAGTTTTTGAGCTAGTCTGTTCACACACACACACACAGACACACAGACAGACACACACACACACAGACCATTTCGCGGGACTTGGTCATTTCGACTCAGGGGACCCCAAAACGTGTATTTCCGTTGAAAACCGGAAGTCGAAATTTTTCACGATCGCAATACTTCCACTTACTATATATTTCATATATAGGTAAGTGAAAGTAAAAAGAAGTCATTTCACCATCAATATAGGACAAGTGATGAAAAGTGGATATATTTTGAGAACCCTTAGCATCAAAGATCATGCTCAAGAATCAGGAACATTGATTAAAAGGCCAAATCCCTATGGAAATATGATAATGCCGTGTATTTAGTAGGATCAGAAGGACGTGATTTATTATTAGCTGCTAAAACCTGTCAAAGCCATTAATACTGAACACCATCGGCAACAAATGATCTATTTAAATCTATCATGTATAGAAAGACCAACAGAAAAAATTACTACTAACTAATATTTATTTGCAATTATGGAGCATGCATTAGATCAACAGCACTTCACTTCTCATAAAAATGGTTTGATGAATGGTGAAAAACAATAATTATTTTGGCATGAAATTCATAAATTGCCAGAGAAATAAATGTTCATAGGAAAAACGTGTAAAAGCATTGATATGATTTTGAATAAAATATTTTTACTTTCACTTACCTATGTATGAAATATAGTAAGGGAAAGTATTGCGATCGAGAAAAATTTCGACTTCCGGTTTTCAACGGAAATACACGTTTTGGGGTCCCCTGAGTTCAAATAACCAAGTCCCACGAAATGGTGTGTATGTGTTTGTGTGTGTGTGTGTGTGTGTGTGTGTGTGTGTGCGTGCGTGCGTGCGTGCGTGCGTGCGTGCGTGCGTGCGTGCGTGCGTGTGTGTGTGTGTGTGTTTGTATCTAAATATAGGTAGGTAAGCATTACTCTGAAAAGCGATACATAAATAAAGATAAAAATGTAAACACAATGTGCAACATAATAAAGATGAACATAATAAATAATATTAATTAATACAAAGAACAAATTCAATATTATAAAAAACTACTATAAAGCATATGTTTTATCAAATAAATAATTATTCCTTCACATCGGATAAATAATTAAGCAATCCAACAACTTAAGTTATTTTAATTTATACCTATAATGCCATGCCTCTCTTGCAAATCCCACTATAACTTTCCAATTTTTCCCATTCAAATATTGATATAATTCCTCCATGATCAAAGTTCCCTTCCCGAACCATTTATACCTGATATCATTAGGAGTTGGACATGTCGCAATAAAATGAATTATAGTTTCTGCCTTCCCAGTATTACATATGTAACATGTTATATCAGATTTTCCCGAATGCCTACTGTAATTTAGATATAATAATTCACCCCTGATTTTCAATATCCATTGAATTTCATGTCTTTTGTATGAGTTGTTCATATACTGCGCATTTCCGTGAAGCTCATATTGTAGGTATTTATAAGTTATGCTACTATTAGAACCTACTGCCGAAGCAATATGTATATTTTTAATATCATTCTCTATTTTTTTAACCACTATTTTAAATATGTTAGGCCACTCAGATTTGTTATTTAAGCTAATTAAGGGTGCATTGTGTATTTTTGTGTACTCTGTTGCATCTTTGTACCATCCTAGGTTTTTCTTATACATTCTAATGCCATGTTATGTGTCAGTCTATTGGGGGATTCAGGGTCTATTGGGGGAAGCCTCTTATCGTTTTTATAAATTTCGTTGACAAAGCTATTTGTATTAATTTATATATTAAGGAGTATCTGTCTATTTTGTCAAACGCTGCCGATAGGTCGACAAAGAAAGCGTAGACTTTACCTCTTTTTTGGATTGTTTTATATTAATTAACTTATGATAGGTTAAATGATGATCAGGATTTTCAGTTTGAAAAAAAAATTTATTTTCGAAAGCCAACTTGTGGATCTTCATCAGGGCTTCTGAATCAAGGTAGATACAAAGACTCAACCACCACCTTTGTATCTACACCAGTCTTTGTATCAACCTTGACTCAGAAGCCCTGATGAAGATCCACAAGTTGGATCGAAACGTTGGCTTATGAAAATAATTTTTTTTTTTCAAACTGAAAATCCTGATCATCATTTAACCTATCGTAAAGATTAAGAGTTGACTATCTCTCACCTCTATAATTAAGTTATGGATTATGAACAAATTATCGACCGTAGAGTACCCTTTCTTAAATCCAGCTTGAAATTCCTTCAGTATACCTTTTTCCTCTACCCGTCCTGATAATCTGTTTAGTAGTAAACCGTTGAATATTTTAGAAATAGTATTTTCAAATGATATTCCTCTGTAGTTGTCTACTGATGACCTTTCACCTTTCTTATATAGGTGAAATGTAATCTTATATGAAATATATAGTAAGGGAAAGTATTGCGATCGTGAAAAATTTTGACTTCCGGTTTTCAAGGGAAATACACGTTTTGGGGTCCCCTGAGTCCAAATAACCAAGTCCCGCGAAATGGTTCGTGAGCGTGCGAACGTGCGTGTGTGTGCATGTGTGTGTGTGTGTGAGCGTGCGTGCGTGCCTGCGTGCGAGTGAGTGTGTGTGTGTGTGTGTGTGTGTGTGTGTGTGTGTGTGTGTGTGTGTGTGTGTGTGTGTGTGTGTGTTTGTGTGTGTGTGTGTGTGTGTGTGTGTGTGTGTGTGTGTGAGTGTGTGTGTATTGTAAAATAAGAAATGAATGTGGAAAAATGTGTGACTTTGAGAAGTGGCAGTTAACAAAACACATCAATTTCTAATCTAAGTAAGTTGGTAAGTGAAAGTTGTGTGTTGCGCGAACGCACCAGATTTTTGAACATTTTTATGCAATGAATGTAAATTTGCTATATGAACATTCTGGCTTCATATTTAAACACTTAATTTAAATTTTTATTCTAACTCTAGATTTTGAAATCTATAATCTAATTTTTTGTTTGCACGTTTTTAGTATTCTTGGCCGAATAGTGAGGGTGACTGATCGTGTTATAAATTATCGCCAATGGATCAGGAATAAGTTTCAGTTGAAATCATCCTCAATGTCACCAACATCTTCTGATATTAGCCTTTCCTCATTGGCATCGAGCGATTCTGTGAGTTCATTATATTTTCATGAAATTGTACTTAATTTTTGCATTTTGATGACTTCTTAGATTAAGAAGCCTGAACAAGCTATGGTCTTGTATGTGTCTCCCTTCAAAGATTTTCTTCTCTACTTTAAATAACATGCCCAGCATTTACTACAGAAATTAACAATAATTTGCTGTGTTATTCATGGTTTTTGAGTTATACTGTTGTTGCTGCTTGTATTCCAGAATGATTTATCTTTCATGGGTATTTTTAGTTCTATTTATATTAATATTCACTATACACAATATGCAAAGAAACAGTACTTCCTTACGCAGTACTGAACCCATGACACCCTTCGTGGTAGTGGTACAGGTTTTTTTTTTTATTTTTTTTTTTTTTATTATATGTGATATGGTAGTATATAATTCCAGTTCCAGTTCTTTGCAGTGTTCGATTTCGAAAAATATGGTGTTAAAAAAGAAATTGATTTTCATGGATAAAGAACATATGCCATTTTCAATTCTTGATCCTTACTATTGCTTACATAATAGTTATTAAAAAAGTGGGAGGTTACAAAATTGTGATGATGGTTAAGTCAGTGGATCATAACATGAAAATTCGGAGTCAACATCAAGTTCATGATTCCGATACTAGGATCCATAGGAATTATAATGTAGAGAAAGGTTAGGTGTGTTGTCAAAAAATAAATTATAGTTAATAATAAACTATATTATATTTTTGTGCCTATAGTGACATCTCCTATAACACGTTTAACTCCAGAATGAAGTTTAAAAGGTAAAAAGAAAAATATAAGTTTTGATTGTTGGTTTATATAAGTTTTGATTGACTTTAATCAGTAAAGGGGCAGTTGTAAGCTAATAATACTGCAGGAATGTTAAATTTAATGTGTACAAATTTATTGAAAAAAGATGAAACTTTTAGTCCCAAAGGATTGATAGAATGGGTTATGAAAACAATGTATGTAAGGATAGAATATTATAACTAAAAGATGGAATTTCATAAATGTAATTAGAGAATAAAGTTTAATAAAACAAAAGTTTACATGTTTTGGATTGGTAAAAGGTTGTTCTTCATTGCAATATATTATGGTTGTGACGTGTGATTGACATAAGTATGGAAGGAAATGGAGACTAGACTAGCTGCTAAATGAAAGAAAGAGGGAGGAGGGTTGCTAAATATGTGAAGAAAAAGAAAAGAAGTTACAAAAACAAAATAAAATAAAATAAATTAAGGTAGTGGAGTATGATTAAGAGGTGGATGTGTTTATGAATAACCAAGAATGGTGCAGAATTGATGGATGGATGTTTTAATTAATTAGTATGTACCTTGCTTGTTTAAGCAATTGCATGTGATGAAGGTACAATCATTGATGACCTAACAACAAAATGTGGTAAACAGACTTTCTTAATAATATCGCGTTGTTTGTACATGCTTAACTATGATTTTTTTTTCCACATGATCGCTTATGCTTTGAATGTATTAGGGAAAAATGAATAGGTGTCCAATATTAGAGAACTTAAGCAGGTTAAGTTATTCGATTCTGAAATCATAAGAGTAAAATAAATAAAAACTAATAGGATTACTCACCAACCTTTTCTGTGTGTAAATATTAAGTAAGTTCTTTTGAATTTCATTTTATGAATTTGTCAATTAATTGTAAAATATAATGTCTTATTGCAAGCATGCCACATGCTAATTAGTCTCTGTAATGAGCTGTTATAAATTCTTTTATCTTATTATTCTGTTAATACTGCCATGTTTTTTTACTCCTTATTTTAAAACAATATTTACAAAAGGTAAGGTGTAAATGAAAAGCGTTTGATTTAAAAAAAATTAATTATTAAGAAATGTGATTATATTTTTTGATTCATGGTGTTGGCTTTCTTTGTATTATATTAAAATATATTATAAGTTTTAATTGTTTCTTTTATGATAAGCATATTATTCCTAAACTTTATTAACCACTAATTTGTTTCGTACCAAATTCCTATCATTTTGCAGGAACCTGAGATGATCCGTGAAAAGGAAGAAACGTCTATGGCTATTCGCCCAGTTACTATTCAGACCGAATGGTCCAATAGTTCTAAACCTGAGAATGGTGTGTATTTTTAATTTAGGCTGTTACCTGTAGTATGTATATGTTTATTTTTTATAACATTGTTTATTGTATATTATTACTTTAAGGACGTGTAAGACCACAAACTTCAAAACTGTTTACATCACAAACTGGCTTCATCCGTATGTTCAACAATAGCAAACGGACTACCTCTCAAAACATGAGGAAGTAGGTATAATTTATAAAGGAATATTATGTTTGGCATAGCACAGCTTTAAGCACCAAACTGGGCACGATAATTTCAGGATAAAAATAGGATGACTAGGTTCTAATCAGTATGCTTAATTTTTCTGACAATAGTGGTTGCATGTTATAAATATTGAATGTTTTCTTATAATTAAGACTATAGACATTACCGTACAATTGCAATGTATTCACGTATTTTACTGTGCTGATGCATGCTATCTGGAGATCCATTTAAGGTGGTAGCAAAATTACTTTTTGAATGACTTAATCATTATTATTGTGTCTACAGTTCCTGGAAAGATCAGGGCATTTTACAAGCTAGGGGTCGCTAGTGCCTTTTTATGATAGATAGATAGATTAAATACTGTATTTTGTGAAAATTACAATTACAGGAGGTCTTGTCTAAGTTAAATACTAGCAAAAAGACAAATCAAATTATTATCACCTTAGTTCTAATTTTTTTCTTTTATAATGAAAAAAAAAGAAAGAGAAGAAAAAAAAAAGAAATACAAATTACACTCTTAAATAACTTAAATTAACCAATTCATATAAACATTAATATATAACAAATAAACTATCTTAAAAATTCAGTTTATCATAGATTATTAGCATACTTGAATGATTATAATTACTAAACTGATACAGCAAGATAATAGATCATTGTATCTCTATGTTGATTGCCTGGACTACAAATAAATAAATATTATTTAGTTTATCTATTTTTTTATTTATTTTTTTTTTTTATTTTTTTTTTTGTTCGGTACTCCTACCTGGCCATTTGTGGCATACGGGGGGTTACTCTAGAGGTGTAACCAACCTATCCTAACCATGGTGGGAGGGTCGAGATTTATTCCGTGGGGCCAACACGAAATAAAAGTCAACCCTCCCAGGGCGGATTCGAACCGCCGCCGTTCGGCTCGAGCGTGCAACAGTGGGTCGCGCTCCTGCTCGCTCGGCTATCCCGGCCCTAGTTTATCTATCTCATTTACAGACAAAAGATCTTCCAAAATCAGTTCTGGAGTGCTTAATGGTTTAATATATCTGGAGAACAGAGACTGCCTGAGATCTCCGAAACCTGAGCAGTTCAACAAAAAATGTTTAATTTCATCATTAGAATTAGAGTTACAATACTTACATATCTGATTAATATTTAATGCCCTATATTTATTGTTAATTGATAAGCGTGCATACTTATTACTCGCCATACATAATTGAGCAACCACTCTTATTTTATTTATAAGAGTATTTAAAAACAAATAATCTTGGCGAGTACCAAATGTTACTATATTCTGGGTGGGCAACCCTGTCCAAATCTATGCTCTTTAAGTGGTTTGACATTGCCTCTAGAAGGTTTAATTTGCAATTTTTAATATATTCTAAATTATTTCGACGATACCAAGCATTCCTAGCCCCAATCATGAAGAGCGATTTAATGAGTTCACTGACCCAATTAAATGGCATATTTGCGTTTGAATTGAGCTCAAGAAGTCGTTTATAAAAGATTTTGGGCAGTTGTTGTTCTTCCATCTCAATTATTGTTATCCATCAGTTCAGCATTCTTTCATATATTTTCAGTAAGGCATGTACCTCTACCACTTTCAATCCTTATATAAAAGTTGGGCGTGGTACCGGGTAGAGATAGAGAAATGCTTTATTTTTTTATAACAAAGCCAAACAATGCTGCCCAAAGACATTGGGTTGCTATAAAACACAGCATCAATATATATTTGATAAACTTTAATTGTCCTCTTTCGATTTATTCTGAATATTGGCTTCAAACCTTCAGTCAATTAAAAGCTTCAGTCATATGAAGAAGTTGTAAGCATTTAGTATTCCAATTGTCTGATTTATTAGTTTGGAGAATACTTGTTACTGTTGCCTTTGCAGCGGCGTGCTAGTATGATTTAGAATCACTTTTGGTCAAATTAAGTTTTCATAATAGTTAAATACACACATCTACTTATGACACTTGGAACTTATCACAGTGTTTTCATCAAATTTTTTATGGTGAACAGTTCAAATATTAATTGTTTCAATGTTTTTTTTTTTTGTTTTTTTTTTTTATTTTTTTTTTTATTTTTATTTTTTTTTTATGAAATGGTAGTAATGTTTTAAATAATAAAATATTCTCATGCTAAAAAAGTTTGAAAAGTTGTTATTGTATTTTTGGTGCGTGGATATTGGGATCAATCCCCTCCTCCCCCGCCATTAAAAAAAAAAAAAGAATAGAATAAATTTATGCATCTATTTTCCTAGTATAGTAGTATTTATGTATATGAATTCAATAAAGTTCTTATTCTTCTTATAGATCAAGAACAGTTATTTTATTATCAATTTTTAATGGAAGTTGATCATTTATTTAATTTAAAATATATTTTTTTGTTTTCTACCACCAATCCCTCTCAAGTTTTTTCCTTGGAGTCCTTGGACCACCTGCTATATTTGGTCGTTTCTATTGTGATTTATCTCACAGAGACTGCTCTGATTGTTTTACTTGTATGCCAAAGTTAGGCTGTTTAATTACTTGTTAAATTTAAAATACTTATGTATTTAAAAAAAAATTATATCTTTTGTATAAGGCCTCCTCTATTGTGGATATATTATCACAGTAAATATTATCTCCTCCAAGATTATTTCTTAATGAAGCTATGGCATTTTAAAAATCTTATGAGGGCCATTCACTGTAAGGTAACTCTGCTATGTTCTTAAGTCCGATCCACATTCATTTCTTCCTTCTTATTCTTGAATAATTAGGAGTTTGCTGTATTTAATAATTAATTTAATTGTTAATTACTTCTTCTTTTCCAATATGTAAACAGATTTAACAGATCTATGAAAAAAATTCCTATTAAAATTTATAACAATCTGAAAAAGTTCTTAAGTTTATTTATTTTATTTTATGCACTACTCATTAAGGTAATGAACAATTAGTGAAATGCTGAATGAGAAAATTTATATTTACTCCTAGAATCTTTCAGTAAGTTTAAGTGTGAATATTTAAAAATTAAGTTAAAATGCTTTGGTTTTTTAATGAGAATTCGATAAATATTGATTAAATGTATTTTTTTTTGTTTCAGGTAACTAGGTGCTTCAAATCAATATCAGTAATTAGTAAAAAGGTAATCATTCTCCTCCAAAAATATATTTCTGGTAATTCTGTTACCTTGATAAGCAAACAGACTGGGCAATAACTTACTAACATTGATATAATCTTAATTACATATAAATGGTTAAATCATTATTCTAATGGTTAGGGCAGTATGCTATTGGCTAAAAAGGAGTTACTGACTTGTGTTCATTTTTGAATACTGATATATCTTTTTTTCGGTCTTGTCTTAGTTTTATTTAAATACTTAAGTTTACCTATAAAAATTTAATTTTTGACCTCTAATTCTATTAATATCTTATGTTAAAAATATTTTGAAAATTTATTTTGTTGTAAAAAAAAAAAAAAAAAAATTAACTGGTTATGTGAACTTTGAAAGGAATTAGGTTAAGAAGAGTTTATTAACAGCATTAGGTCAAACAGTAACATTCTCCACATATGATTCAGGGCCTATTGACTGACTTCCTAGAGATTTCAGAAAAAATGTTATTGAAACTATTAGCTTATTCCCAATTGTTTTAATTTGTAGTATATTGTCTAAAAGAAACGTATCATTAACCTGAATAAATATTATAATTAAAACAGTACTTATCAAGTTTTGAGTAATTGTTACTGACATAAATTTCAGCATCATTAATTTCTTGCCCAAAATTAAACTTCTTATGTAAATGAAACACATAGTAAAACGTGTTAATACATTCCATTTATTGGGTAGAAGGAATTTAGTTCCTTTCGCTAGTATTTATGACAAATAATTGTTAATTAGGTTTTAATAACTGTTGTTAGGTTTTGATTATTTTTGAGACTTGATCATTGTGTGATCAAAGTATTTATGACTTTTGTTTTGTTAGTATTTAAATTGCTGGACTGATTCCCAGAAGGAGATTCTAACTTTTAATATATATATATATATATATATATATATATATATATATATATATATATATATATATGTATATATATATATATATATATATATATATATATACTTTCTCTCTCACTTCTCCCCTCCCTCACCATCTCTCCTTCACCTCGTCCTCCTTGTTTGGAAACCAACAATGTTTAAAGTGAAAGTTGAGGAATGATCCATTACAGGCGTCCCTGAGTCTCCTTCCAATCTCTCTTATCTTATTTGAAGACTCGTATCTAGTGGAATAAACTCCACTAATTACATCAAATAGACTTCGTCCTTGAAAACTTAATTTGATAAGATAAAAAAATGTCTATGATTTTTTTATCATTTAGCTTGAGATTCTAAGCTTTTTAGTTAATGTCAAAAATTAAATTTTTTTTTTAAAAACTATCACATATAAACAGCTTTTTTAAAATTTTATTTATATTTTATTTTGAGCATTGTTGGAATATTATTTACTATTTTATAGATAACTATCTATGTCTAATCTATATCTTTATTCCTGTATATTTAAATTGCAAAGTGAATAACTGTAATGTTTTTTCACATTTAACCTGTTACTATAATTAGTAAAGTAATGCTGTTCTCAATACAATCCTTATTTTCTAGATTGCTCTTATCATTTTTATTTATTATTAATAATGATATAATTATTTTTTTGGCTTTTTCAATTTTAAATAGTATAACACTTTTTACTCTTCCTTAAAAAAACTTTTAAATAAATGGATCTATTATCCTCTTAATCTTAAATTTATATTTGGTTAAATAAAGATATCTGATGTTTTATTATTGGCTGTGTATGATGTGTATTATTGTAATTTAATCTTGAGTATATTGCTAATTTGATTAAGCTATGTTGATTAGTTAATAATTATTCATAAGAATCTGTATTTATTAGATTTAAAATTAATCATCATGCGAAGATATAGATTAATATATTGTTGATATATTATGCATTATTGTAGATTGGTATGTTTTAATAACTGTATAAAACTTTGATGTATAAATTACACATTTATAATTATTTATAATTTACATTAAAATCTTCTCTCAGTATGACTTATTTAGCTCATCTTAGTTTGAAATCAGTTTTTTTTTTTTTTTTTCAGTTTAAAAGTAGTGAGCATCTTTTTTATCTAAATTAAATTTATTTTTATTATTTTTTTTTTTAATCTTAAGATTTTAAGAAGTAGGCCTCTAGTATAATTAAGTGTAAATTGCTTTTAGGGTTGTTGAAAAAAAATTTTTTACATGTAAATAAGAAGTTTTAAAAGTCTTAAGTTCCTAGTTTACCTCTTATATTGTTAATAATATTTTGCTTCAATGTTTTTTGAATTTCAACTATTTTAACTGTTTGATTCACCTTACTGAATATTTGGACTTTCTCCTAGAGAAAGTAGATGAGAAAATAATCTCAGTTAAAATTAAAAATTGAAATAAATTAAGTACTGGTCAAATGTTGGTTTAAGATACCATTAATTATGTAAGGTTTTTTCCTTTCTAAGTACTATTCAAATTTCTTATTTTTTTTCCTTTCTAAGTACCATCCAAATTTTCTAATTTTTTTAAATTTCCGATGCCAAAAAAAAAGTAATCAAAATAAGGAAATATTGATGTGTTTTATATAAAATTTCTGTGCCTATGTATTTAGTATTTCTGTATTAATTTTGCAATGACTACAGTGTTTTGTATTGTGGTATTATTTTGTTATCAGTTAATTCCCCTGAATATATCTTATTGTTTATTGAAGTTTAACCAGTGATATTTGTACTAATAGATGTGTTTTAAAATATAAATATTTACTAACAAAAAATTTACATGGTTTATTATGTCTGTTTGTTGGGTTGTTCTGAAAATTTGATAGATTTGTTATAACGTTTAGTATAAAATAAGACTTAGGAGCTTATCTTATAGGAACAGTTTAAGTAAATGTGTTATTAAGTAATAATGTTATAGTAAATAAGTAGTCAAAATCTGTGCACAAAATAAATTAAGGGCTAACATAGCATAAAGATAAAATTTGTATCCATTTCTTAAGCTATAAGTGTATATTTTGTAATAAGACAATTTTTTAATGATAAAAATCATACTGACGCGCCAGATCCTATTTATATTTAATTATCAATATAGTTCTTATCAATAACTGACATTTCAATGGGATTTTGTCAGGAACAACTATATTTGAATAAATGGCATTATTCTTACGTTTAAATTCAACTGAAAGCCCCTACTAAGTATGAATACTAATGTGATAAATTAATATTTATGGTTTCCTAGGAGTGTAATTTTTCTTAAATTCTTCATTGTTTTTTAGGAGTTCTTTTTCTTATTACTTTTCTCTCGCAGTTAGTTTATTTTTTAAGATAATTCCATACTAAGCCTTTTGATAATTTAAAAAAAAAATATGAAATCAGCTCATCTAAATTGTGTTACTATTATGGTAACTAATTTTCCTAAGAGCCTGCTTCTTCTTTTTTTTTTTTTTAAGTTATTGCTCTTTATCCTTTTTCCAATTGTTAATTTTAATAGCATTCTAAACCAATTTTTATAGATGTTTATATGGTGAATAAGTGTTGATAATGTATATTCTCTTGATACCAAAGTAAAGTGTCATCCATAGACATCAATTACTTAATTAAGTACTGCTTAGTAAATATTATATTATTTGAATTAATCTCTCAATATTATATCAATTGAATTGACATATTATGTATTAAATATGTTTTAAGTATGAGATTTAATTTTTTTATGTTGTAAAACAGTAAGGACCACTCACATTTTCCCCATTAGTAATCAGTTTCCAGCTGTTTATCGCAAGTTTTATGTTTTGTTATTGATTTAAACTCTCCTTATTATTTATTCATACGTCGTACATTCATCAATTAAATAATTGGGAAATTTTCTACGAGTTAGTCACTATGGTAGATTTATTCTGTTTAACTACGATAAATGTTCCATGTGATCTATTGTAAATTATTTGTTATTTAAACATTATCTTCATCCTTCCTGAAAATATTATAAGAGGTTAGATCTTGGGAGGCAATGAACATTAATTTTTAACCAACAATTTTTTTAATACAATAATTATGGTTGTATATCTGTTGACTGTATTGATTGTATCAGTTAAATAAATAATTTAATCATATAGCAGTTGTAATTTTGTGCTCTGTTTGTGTACTTAGAGATTATAGACACCATATTTATGTATGTATGATTATAGACACCATGTATGAGATCAATATGTGTGTGTACATATTATATGTACAATATGTGTACATATAAACACTTTGTAGTTTGTGAATGATGGGCTATTTTTTGTGAAATATAGCATTTATTTTTTATTTAATGTAGTATGTAAAAATATGTATATTTAAAATAAAAATAATTGCATACAAATTTATTAAAAATTAAAATATTGACTTATTTTTCTTATGAATCAGTCATGTTTTATATTCTGTTTAAGTGGAAATAAATTAGTTATAATTTATTTTTAAGATAAAAATAAATTTAATTGTGAAAAAAAACTTTCATGATTACTTTTCATAATTATAATTGTCCTTGTTAAAAAAGTTTTTGTTAGTGGTTCCTGTTAATTAATAAAATACCAAATTATTGATGGGCAAAAAAGCAGTGTGAAGGTGAAGTTGTACATTTGTTTATATATGACCTAGATGTAAGTGAAGATGTCCAACTTTATGGCTAAAATATCTAAATGTATAATGAATGCATTGTCTTTACCAAGCTAGGACTGATGGGTGATATTAATTGATTTATATATTTGTATTGTTAATTAGTTAACTGATTATTTTAATTAAGATTTTTCAAATATCCTGTGTTCACTGATAGTCCTAAGGAAAGGGAAATATCAAATCATTAAAAGTAATCTGTGTTCATAAAACTGAATTTATTAGTGCATATAAACACCATTTTAGAAATTTTATTCTATTCTGCTCTATACTATTATTTTTATCAATATTGAATATCTTGAAATTTAAGATTTATATTTCTTCTTTGTGAAATATATATATATATTTCTTTTTTTTTCTTGTTTGATTATTATACATAATGCAACCATGCATTTTAATAAAAATGTCCATAATGAAATCTTAAAAAACAATATTGGAATCAATTTTATTTGAATGACTATTATGAGCCTAGAATTATTGGTTGATAGGAAATAGAAAATCTCAGACATTAAAAATTATGCAATGTTGAATTAAAATATTTCCATCTGTAATAAACGTTTCTGTTTTGAAGTTCTCTGAATCGAGTACTTAAACAGACTAATGTCTGATACATTCTTTATTAATTTTAGCATAATATAAAGTCTTATTTTTATTAAAAATTCTTAAGCTTGTAAATTAAAAAGTAACATATCATAGTCTTGTGTTAATTGGTGATTTTTTTATTTATATGTTTGAATTCTACTATCTCAGTCTAGTATTTTGTGTTCAGTTAGATGTCATCTTTGTTTTTAAGTTAATAGATATTGAGTGTCATATTATTTAGTTTTTATATTTAGAATCTTTATTACTGTGATGTTTAATATTTAAAAAATATTATATCATTGTTTGTAAATATAGTGTTCTAATAAGTTTGGGGCCTAGAACTTATAAGATTAACCATGAACTAAAGTTTAAAAATAAAGACTGATATATAAGAAAACCTGTTTAATTTTGCTCAAACTTTATTATGTATATTGCATTTCTTTTCAATCTGATGTTCAACAATTAAGATTCTCCTATGCAAATACATATGATATACAGATGTTCAACAATTAAGATTCTCATAGGCAAATACATAAAGTATCTGTGAATCTTAAGTACTAATACAAAGTTTCTCCTGCTCTTTTCATGGCATGTTTTAATTAAATATTTAAGTAGAGTCCAGAATATTGTTAGGAAAATGTTCTGGTGAAAAGTTAATGCTTCGTAATTACTGAAGACCATGTAAAGGGGAACTAGCAAGGAGCAAAAAAGGCGCTTGTGTGGGCTGCACAATTAAAAAAAAAAATTGTTGCATTGTTGAATCTTAATTTAGTCAATTAGCTGAGTTTATATTATTATAAATGAATTGATTTAACCCTCCGGCGGGCACGCTGCGCATTTGGACCGCAATCTGAACATTTGTCAAAATATTAGGAATACTAGTTGAATCAATGAGCTGAGGGCTCCAGGTATTTGTAGACCGGCATGTTCTGGCAGGATTAGGCGGTAGTGCCCGCCTAATGTGCCTCAGTAGTTATATTGCCTTATTTACAGTATGTCTGTAAATGCGGTTCAAAGACCCTTTCGTGTTACAGATTCAGACAATCTCTGCTAAATTATTACATTGTTTTCTGCGCTTTCTTCACAAATTGAAATGCAAGTATTTTGATTTTACGTTGTCTACTATTGTTTGAGTTATTATTATACATACTATAATTTTTGGTCTTGTTTTACTAAATTAGTATATCGTGAAATGTAACTGTGTATTTGATTATTTTCCTTTAAAACTTTGCCTATGTTTCTAATTAAAATACTCTCTACCTTAAAATTTAGATCGAAGTGTTGGCAAAAATAAAATATGCGATTCTTACATATTAGTGCTATTTATTGACCGCACCCCCAATCATTTTCTCTTCATTATAACAAAGGTCAACCATAATCCACCATTATTCCTATATTCATAGGAGCACTATTTATTATAATAAGCAATTTATTATTATATTAGATCTATACATGATACTACCAATTGTAAGATGTTCGTTTCTTTGTGTTATTATCGCCAAAGCCTCTTTAATTTTTTTTTTTTTTTTTCCATCCTTTTCTTTATACAACTTATAATATTCATTCATTAGAAATAGTATAAAACTGAAGCAATGAGTAAACAACAAAAAAAGAGTAAGTTATTGCTTATTTTCTAATAAAATATATAAAAAACAAAGAGGCGATCCAAACACCACAGGGGGGGGGGCTGCAGCCCCTCACTTTGGAAAATTTTTCGTTATTTAAAGATAGAATTTGACCTTCCTTAACCCTTTAACCGGGCGGGACGTATCCAACCTAAACAATAGCGTGAACGGGCAGGACGTATAAATACGTCCTTGAAATATATGTTGTGCCCTGGAACGGGTGGGACTTATATTTTCGTATAAAAGAGGTATTAGTCATCAATACATGTAACGACGTGAATTTATATATATATATATATATATATATATATATATATATATATATATATATATATATATATATATATATATATATATATATACATAATTTATAATAATAATATATTTAATTTATATTTATATATATTTTTTTGTACTCTTTATAATTGGTTAAGGCTGTAAAATTTATAATTTCTTAATTCGATACTTTTATATTTTTGTTGATATTGTTTTCTATTTGTTTGTCATTTTGTGCTTTACTTTATGGTTTATATATAAATAATCGAAAACAAATATATTTCATAGCCTTTCAATTTATTTTAAGCATAAATAAAAAAAATAATAATATGAAGTTGCATTGCACCGGGCGTGACTTATATACCCGTCCTAGTGAAAGAGCTCGCGCCCGTTATAGGCTGCGTTATTTAAAAGGGAACTCCCCGGTTAAAGGGTTAATGTAAGGAAGCAAGTTTAAGAAAAAATAATGTGCAGAACAAGTAGAATTTTAGTTGTGGGAAAGGAATATAAAGGTAAAAAAGCTGATTAGCAGATCCAAATGAAGGGCTGTGGGGCTGCAGCCCCCCCCTTTACGATCGGCTGGATCTGCCCATGTCTTTTAATAAATTCTGTATTTCTATCGATGCGATTAAGTTAGCCTCTAAAAAACTGATTCAAAGCGCTCATGAGTGGCATCGATGCGGGAAAGCCATGTCGAAAATAAAGATTCACGTGAGGGATCAGTGGTTATACTCTGCCCTATTCACGTGGTAGATTGAATGTCAAAGGCTAAATAATTTAGTTGCTCTTCTAAATCGCCTAGAATTGCTTCAGGATCCTCATTAGTACTTCTTGGTGACGTAATTCGAGGCAATTGTTGACTCATATTATTAAAAAAAATATCAATTACAGTAAACATTAGAGAAGAGAAAGTTTTAAAATATATTTACTTTAGACACGAGAAAGGTGTGTGTAAATAATAAAAGAAAGGTATTTTGGAAGACCAAACTAATTTTATATTATCAATATACGGCCCAGATTAAAACAATAATCTGGCACGTTTTGGACAAACATAATGTTGGGGTTAGTGGCCTTTCGAAATTGGAAATAAACCTCTCCACGGTGAAATCCCCCCCCCCCACCAAGTCGGCATAGACGGGATAAGTAGAATGTTAGGGAAAAGGTTGCCTATATAAGAAACATTTACAGATAGTAGAGACCGACCGAAGTTTCGGTTTCGGCCAGTTTCGGCCAAAAAACCGAGTTTCGGCCACGTTTTCGGTTTCGGCCAAAAATCGGCCGAATCTTCGGCCAGGCCGAAACTAGCTCTTCGGGCGTTTCCGTCAGACTTTGGTCGGAGGGATAACACGACTTTAGCCGATTCGACCCGATCTTGTTAATTTCCTTGTGTTCCCTTGGATTTTGTTAATCGTGTTATAACTATTGTTGTTAGTATAGTGTATTTTGTTAATTTATCAACAAATTTATAAATAACGAATATAAGCCAGCACCCAAGACATCAGATATTCTTCAAGTTGTAAGTATTTGTTTTTGTTTTAACTACAGAGTAAAATAGAATGTATTTATTATGGAACTATATTATCTCTTGCTGTATTCGTATTTTTCAATTGTAATAAAATCAATTAATCAAAATTTTATAAATTTCAATTATAATGAAATTGATTGTTCATAGTTTTATAAATTATGTAGATGTGAGTGGATGTAAGTTTGCCTCGGTTTAATAAGAGTTGACTTGTGTTGACTATGTTTTCTAGAAGCGGGTTTTCTCCCACATCAAAGAGGACCTTCCTACATTACCGTCGAATCTATTTATTGTCTATCTTTTGGAACTTTCTCTTTTTATCTGGAATTATCGCCAGATATGGGTGGGGGGGAGTCACTAAGGGGGACATTATTTATTTATATCTCAGGATATTTAATTGAATTTATTAGTTTCTACTTAATTTAAATTAATATCAGAAGTAAGCAATGGGACAAAGAGACGATTGCGAAACAATATCGGGTATTGTTTAATATTGACTTGTTTTGTGTGAGCTCGGTAGAACATTTATTCCAGGAATTTCGTTTTGGCTTTTGTTATCAAAATATGACCCACAGATAAATTGTTATAGGTAATAATTTGTACATTTTCACTTGACAGTGGACATTAATTTGGGTTAATAATTATAAAATGATAATATTAAGGAGTTAAATAAAAATTGTAAGTTTTTAACTTTTAGTTATTCAGGATTTTTATTTGTTTTTTCTTAAACCCAGCCACGGTATTAACATTAAAAAATATTACCAGACCTAAAATTAAAGGGCGGTACAGGTTTCCCACCTACCTCATTAGAGGGCTCAATTATAGTAGAAATTACTCCTACTCAATGAAAACTATTTGTTTCCACGGTCAGTCAACGGGATGGAGAATCAAATCGTGGGCGAATCCAGCCGGTTGTAAAGGGAGTGCTGCACTCCCACAGCCCTTCCCCTGGATCTGCCTGTCAGCTTTTTTACCTTCATGTTCCTTTCCCACAGCTAAAATTCTACTTGTTCTGCATATTATTTGTTCTTTACCTCCCTTCCTTACTTTTAGTTACATAAGTTAATTTCTATCCTTGTATGAAAAAAAAATTCCCAAACGGGGTAGGCTGCCCCAGGAGGGTCTCTCGGCCCTCTAGAAGAAAGAATTAAATAGACTTTTTATATTATAGGCGTTGATGTTTTAAATTCCTATTTTGTCTCAGAATGAGAAGCAGATAATTGATCCAAATAAAAAAATAAAATAAGGTACTATAGAGGGAGAATGTTTTCCTTTTCTAATAAAGCCATATCAGATTGCTTCACAAAAAACCTTTCTGAAATGAAGGAATGGTTAATATTTCATCCATGTAACGAACTATATCAAAATTAGTAACTTTGTTTTGACAAAAATTGCTATAATATTATGATTTACCAAAACGTGTAAAATTTAAGGGTGTGACGTAGGTTTGAACTCCCTAATCACATGTAAGTTCACCACACATCACAAAAGTCATGGATCTCCCTAAAGTAAAACGCTGATTATCCGTTAAAATCGGTCGTGAATGAGGTTATGGGGAATAGTTTAGATATCGTGGCGCTGCAAGAGGTCCGCTGGCTAGGGGTGGGCTTGCTTTGTGGAACGAGGGAGTGGAAATTATTGGTTAGGCACCGGATTTCTGATTAGAAATAGTTTTCTTTTTCGCGTTGAAGAACATTCGATTTTACGGAGATAGGTTATCGGTAGCTATATTCCAGGGGCGGTGGTTTAAAATCGCGTTGATCCAAATACACGCACCTGCTGAAGGTAGTGACGATGAAGTTAAATTCGAATTTTACGAAAAACTCTGTTTATGATAAACTACCGCGAATGATAATTTTAATGTGGAGATGTTAAAAATTCCGAAGGTTAGAAAACAATTCAAACTGGAAGTCAAAAATAGGTTTGGGGCTTCGGAATCCTCTGACGAGGATAACGAAGACATTGATAAGTTACGGGAAGGTATCAGGGATAATATTAAAGAGGTCGGTAACTTGTTGGGAAAAGGGAAAATAAAAAGAACAAACCTTGGTTCGTTGAAGATTGTGTTAACATGTGCGACAAAAGAAAAGCTGCTAAATTAGAGGCGTTAAATAATCCTAACAAAATCAATCTTTCCCAATTTCGAGCATTAAGAAAATAAACTACTAAATTACTAAAATTTAAAAAGCAAAGGCATCTCAAAATAAAATAGTAGCAATTGAAAGTAACAAAATCCAGAATAACTTTCAAGCCATGTACGGATGCATAAACAAAATTCGTGAACGGTCGGGGCCGATTAAAACTGGAATTAGGAATCAAAATAACAATATCTTGGCCGATCCGCTAGACATCAAATAATAGTATATCTTCCTCTCCGGAATACCAGAGTGCTTAACCGTTAACAGTTGAACTGAGTAAAGAGAAAGTTGAAATAGCCATTGGAAAATTAAAATCTCATAAAGCAGCGGGAACAGATATTATTCCTAGTGAACTGATCAAGGCATTCGGGGAAGCTGGGATTTAAAAAATACTTCTTTTGATTAAAAAGATCTGGGAACAACAAAAGATACCCGAAGAGTGGAAAGAATTCCGATTCTCAAAAAAGGGATCGAAAATGAAAGAACATAGGTAATGAAAAGGGTTTGAATTTTGGAGGGAATTCACCGGTCCTCAGATATGCCGATGATTTGGTATTGCTTGGTGAGGACACGGAAACCATAGAGCATGAAGGGGAAGGGGATACGTACGTATTCCGTAGAGGAATTTAGATATTTAGGGCAATGGTAACTAGAAAAAACGAAATCGATGAGGAAATTAAGGCTAGATTAAAGCCGGTAATACTTGCTACTTTTCGGTCGCAAAATTGCTTAGCTCGCGTCTTCTGTCCCGAAACTTAAAAATTAGGATTTAAAAAACTATTATTCTTCCAACGGTTCTTTACGGATGTGAAACATGGCCGCATTCATTAAGGGATGAGAAAAGCCTTAAGGTCTTTGAAAATAAAGTACTACGAAGAATATTTGGGCAAAATTTTTATAGTGATACGCGACAATGCACCAAACATGGTTTGTGCCATGCGTGGTCATTATGAATCAATAGGTTGTGTGTCACACACCCTTCAGTTGATGATAAAAAATTCCATATTTGTTGATGAAAATGTCAAATCTGTTTTAAAAAAGTGTAGGGGAATAGTAGGCCACTTCCACCTCAGTGAGCCAGCCTCCAGAAAATTGACAGAATGTCAAAATCAATGTGGACTCCCGGAACATTCATTGGTCCAAGATTTGGAGGTGAGATGGAATAGCACCTACTTAATGTTACAAAGGCTTTTCGAACAAAAAAGGGCAGTGAATTTGTACAGTGTTGAATATCGCGGGATTACCACCCTTTGCCCTTCAGAATGGGAAATAATAGAAAACTTGACAAGTGTTTTAAAATTCTTTTATGAAGCAACTCTGGAGTTATCGTTTGATAACGTTTGCGTATCGATAATAATACCTATTCTATACTTAATAAGTCGAAAACTTCTCGAGAGAAGTGAAGGAGATAACTTAATGATATCAAATATGAAAATATCGCTACACGAAACATTGAACAAAAATTTTCATTTGTGAAAGGGCGTCCTTTTCTGTTAGCTGCACCGCTATTGGACCCAAGGTTCAAATCAAAATACCTTACTTCGGATGAGGTTGACGTTGCGATAACAGAAATAATATCGTTTTTAAAGACCTGTGAAAACGACAAAAGTGTGATAAGAGACAATATCTCTCCACTTAATGAAATGATCTGTCCGAAGTCCACTATTCAGAAAGCTAAAGAGAGTCTGTGGGATTCACATGATAATTCCCCTGACCATATTGAATCATATGACAGAATAGAATCATGTGATAAAAAAAAAATTACTCATGGTTAAAGAAACCATTCAATGCTACATTTCAGAACCTCGTTTACAACGGAATGCAGATATTTATTCTTATTGGAACTCCAGTCCATATCCTTTGTTAAGAAAGGCGGTATTGAAATACCTTTCAGCACCACCAACGAGCATTCCCAGCGAGCAAATGTTCAGTGCTGCTGGACAAATTTATGCAGATCACCGAAACAATCTGATTGGTGAAAATGCTGAGAAACTGCTTTTCTTGGCATATAATATCAAATTATTTGATTCTGATTATTAATTATGTTATTTTGATCACAATTTTTTAGCTTTGATTAGCATTATTGTAAATAAACATTTTTTCCGTGTATATATATAAATATTTTGTGTAATATAATCTATTTTTATTTGTTTCTTCTGCTTTTGTTTCTTCTTTTTATTTGATGATTCCTTTCGCACACCTAACCAAATATAATAATATAGTAAATACAATTTCATATAAATAGGTAAGTTTCGGTTTCGGTTTCGGTTTCGGCCCGAAACCAGACCTGGGGCCGAAATTCGGTTTCGGTTTCGGTTTCGGCCAAAAATTGAGTTTCGGTCGGTCACTAACAGATAGTAATACAAATTAACAAATATAAAATATAGCATGCAGAGAAGAGAAAAAATAAATAAATAAAGTTAATGGTATAAAGTAAATGCCCTTTCAATTGTTTATAACTTGCATATATATGAGAAAATTGAATAATAATAAAGAAGCATTCAAACTCCCCCCCCAAAAAAAAATAAATAAATAAATGCTTATAGAAAAGGAGAACAAAATAAATTAAATTAAATTTCCATCCGTTGCTCTGTCCAATTAAATGGTATCCCAAGGTCGGAGGAGTTCCCAACGACAAAAATGTCAGGCAAGAGGATCTTTTCAACCTTTCCCTAGAAAAGGCAATAGAGGGAGAATCGGGAATCCAAACTAGGGGCACATTATTTAATCTTTCGGTGATGTTACTTGCCTACGCAGATGACATAGATATAGTTGGCAGGTAGGGGAAAGTGCCCTATTATGGGATACCTTTTTTTAATATTTAATTGCTTGGCTCTAAATCGCTTAGACGATTCAAAAAATGTTGTTACACATTTAGCAGTAGTAGTAGACCATATCAAAAATGAAAAACATCCCATATCTCCTTTTTGAAATTTGTAATCATGGTTAATGTGAGAAAAGTAAAATTTGCACTTCTTGAAAATGGGTTCTTAATATGGGATAGGGGGGTGTCCTAATATGGGATAAATATCCCGTATAAGGGACCATGATATAAAATGAAATATATAAGGGAAAATTTGTTTATTATACAGACAATATTCACAAAAATATATGTTGTAAATGCCCATGGAAACGTATGATCGGAAAACCGAAGATAGCAAGTTCAAAACCCGGAGCCAGGGGCTATTTAATAATATTACTCGGCATTAATCCCCCACCCTTTCCCCTAGCCCGGGAAATCCCGTATATGCTAAGGGGCGAGGAAGGGGAGGAACAAAAAAAAAAATATATAGATATATGTTATAAATCCATGTTTATTATGTTACAAAAAAAATCATATTTTTTTTTTATAATTTTCAAATAATCAAAATTTGATAAGACCTTTATTTGACAGATTTTTTCACAAATTACAAAGAAAATTTGTGGATTATGAGTTCAACACTGCTCTCATGGCTGGACACTCCACAGTAGGAACATTGAACTTTAGTTTCTTCATTTTCTAATTTTTTATCACAAAACGTACACGTTTCTAAAAACTCAGTGTTTTAAGTAATATTTCATTAAAATCATTTGAATTTATTAATATTTTTATTTCAGTGATAAAAAGGTGCCTCAATATGGGATATCCCATAATAGGAAGTAATGGGTATCACATATTAGGGGATGTGGCTTCATTTTTTGTAGAGTTTATTGTGCTTCAATATGTAATAAAAAAAAGAAAGCAGTTAGCAAATATTGTAATGAATTGTTCAACATTTAAGATAAAACAATGATTAAGGGTATTCGACGTACTTTGAGGCCTGAAATATCAGATCAAGATAATCACGAAAAAAAGTTTTTGAACCCTAAAACAACAATTCACTGAAAATAATCCAACAGGTTAAGAATTTATAACAATGTGACAAGGTTATGTTCCAATGCGAAATTAATCTTCAATTTTTTAGAATAAAAGCGAGGTTACAGTACAAACTATATCCAGAAACTACATATCCCATATTAGGCAACCGTCCCATATTGGGGCACTTTCCCCTAACCTCGTACGGTAGTAAACGCGTTCCTAGCACTGTTGGAACCTGCAAGGAGGCTTGGGCTCGAGGTCAATGTCTCGAAGACAAAGTACATGGTGGCAGAAGAGATCCCGAACCCGGGTGAAACTGTAACCTTTGGCCACTTGGAGTTTGAAAAAGTATTTCTGTTCAAGTACCTGGGCTCGCTAGTTACCCAGGACAACGAGAAAATGTCGAAATTCGCCAGAGTATTTCCTCCGCTAACAAATTATACTTTGGACTGATCCGAGACCTTAAGAGTCGTGCTGTCATAAGGAAAACAGAGATACACCTATACAAGACACTAATTAGACTATTTTTACACTGTCCCACTTATTTACCCATTGAACGAAATGATGGGCCGTTACTAGGGATTCTGAGCAATACCTGCTCATATTTGAATCCTGTGAAGGATATTTGGAGTAATCTGTGACAATAGCAGCAAGGTCGACTCCCACCATGTATATACGCTTATCATAGCTTTTGACTCTTGTGATGATGCTGTTACATCCGGGAAAGAGGTGTATTGGGATCTAGTACAGAGAGAAAATGAGGATGCCAAAGATGAAGTTATTATCATGGGGTATCTCAATGGACAGGGAAGCTTTCCAAAATGACAACTGCCTAAGAATATTAAACTTATGATCAGCCAACGGACTGGTAATCGCGAACTCTAAGTTTCCTCATAAGCACTCACATAAATTTACAACAGAAGAACCTAGTCGAAAAGAGAAATCAACATTAGACTACCTCCTGGTAAAAAAAGGAAAGAATAAAAGATATAATGGATGTCACTGTAAAGCAAGGATATGAAGTAGGAAACGACCACTATCCGGTTAAAATTGATAAAATATGGAGAGGTACAGAATCTAAAAAGAAATGCCTTCCAACGCCCCGAAAAGAAACTATAAAATTCTTTAGGCTGAAAGAAGAAGAAATAGCTAGGTACTATCAAGAAGAAATAGAGAGTGGCCAAAGAATCAAATACAATCTGGGATAGCGATGATATAGAAGAAAGCTGAAATTCATTCAAAACAATACTATTCGATGCGGCAGGAATGGTATGCGGAAGAAAGAAGATTGCTTCAGTTCTGAAGAAAACATTATGGTGTACAGTTGAAATTAAAAGGGCGGTGAAGGAAAAGAAACGACTTTGTAAGAAGTACCTCAAGAATAAATCAGTCCACAGCTATGACCTCTACAAAAACAGAGAAAATTGGTTAAAGAAGAGATAATAAGAGAGAAAAAGAAGGCATGGACAGAGTTTGCATTGAGGATGGAAGAAAATGCTAAAAAGAACCAGAAGCTCTTTTAAAGAGTGCTCAAAAGTTATGGGAAGGAAAAACCAGCTACCTTGAAATTTATTAAAGATAAAAATAGCAAAATCCTCAATCAAAAGGTAGAAACAATGATGAGATGGAAAGAATATTTCCAGGATTTATTATGTGATGGGAAGAAAAATAGGACTGTGGAAGAAAAGGAAGGGGTCCAAGAAGATTATATTGGGGGGAGAAGAGTTAGAAGACGCCTTGGAAAAATTGAAATTGGGGAAATCTCCCAAGGTCGTGATGAGATAACACCAGAAATTTTTAAGTTTATGGGAGCTAAAGTTAAAAAGCTTAATGTTTAAGTTAAAAAGCTAAAGGAATTGATGTAATTATTGAATTAAATCCTCGCGCGGGTCTCATTACCGCGTATGGGGAGTTCCCCACGGCTGGCGGATGGGGGGATGGTAGGTGGAAGTTCTTAGGAAGTTCCTCCCGGCTAAGTCCGTAGTACTCGCTGACCAGCCATGAGAGCGGGCCCCCAGGCTTACTTGAGGGTGTGACGTAGGTTTGAACGCCCTACTCACATATTATTAGTTCACCCCAACATCACAAAAAAGTCATGGATTTCCCTAAAGTAAAACGCTCATTATCCGGAGGTAAACTAATCCCCCGTTCGGGTCTCAGGTTGGGGACTGCTTTAGGGTGTTCATGCCGCAAGATGAAAAATATAGATTTAAGCCTAGGGACATGGAACGTAAGAAGTTTAAATACAGCGGGTGGGTTAAAATCGGTCGCGAATGAGGTCATGGGGTATAGTTTAGATATCGTGGCGCTGCAAGAGGCCCGCTGGCCAGGGGAGGGCTCGTTAAGGGAAGGGAAGTACACTTTGTGGTATGGTGGGAGCGGAAACTATTGTTTAGGCACCGGATTTCTGATTAGAAATAGGTTACTTTCCGCATTGAAGGACATTCGATTTTACGGAGATAGGTTATGGGTAGCTATATTTCAGGGGCGGTGGTTTAAAATCGCGCTGATCAATATCACCTACTGAAGATAGTGACGATGAAGTTAAATGCGAATTTTATGAAAAACTAGAATCGGCTAATGATAAACTACCACGAAGCTACATTAAAATTATTCTGGGATAACCAAACGCAAAGGTAGGGAGGGAACAAATATATTATCCTACCATCGGTAGAAGAAGTTTACATGAATATAGCAATGATAACGGAATACGACTAGTAAATTTTGCCACATCGAAAAACCTAATTATCAAAAGTACTTCATAAATATAAAACATAAAGATATAGATAAATATATATTTATTGTGTACATATATATATATATATATATATATATATATATATATATATATATATATATATATATATAATCTTTTATTAATATTTACGGATGTTTCGATATTGTGTTCTATTTTATAATTGTTTTTCTCGACATTCGATATTATTTTGTCATAATATGCCTTATCGTCGGCGTTCATGTTTCCTGTGACGAATATATATATATATATATATATATATATATATATATATATATATATATATATATATATATATATATATATATATAAATGAGTGAGAACTTCGAAAGGGTTTTTAAAAAGATTTATTATGAAGTACAACTACAATGGCAACAAGATTACTACTAGAGATAATTACTGTCCTAGCTCTAACTGCATTATGATCATGGGAAACAGCAGGAATGGGAGGCTTCTACATCTCATGACAAATAAGGAATAGGCATTGTAAGCTTTCTAGGAATATTGTACACCTGCACTCCTCCTATACACATAACTCTTCCCTTCCTTAAGTTTTGAACTCCGGTCAAAACATTTAAATTTTTACATTTTAAAACTTGAATTATACAATTGACTAAGAATTACTTTATGATCAACAGGTGGATTTGTTGGGAAATTTACATTGTTTGTGGGAGTTACATTTGAATTTTTAATATTTTTACAACTTCTTTTATAAATAAGAATGCTTAGAATTACAATGGCTAAAATTATGAATAATATTAAAGAATAACAATAAATGTAAGTGTCATCTACAAACGACAAGATCTCTAACTTTGGTACAGTATAATTACTAATTTCTAACACAGATGTATTTAATAGAACATTATCATAAAATGGTTGTAAGATAGTGTTAAAGTTATGAGTATAAATTTTATTAAATTGTGGAAAACAGTCTTCCTTGCTAATATTAATTAATGTTATATTTGGTAAGAATACAGAATTATTATGACAATCAATTACTTTTCTAATATTTACAGTAATGTATTGTTTAATATAATCCACATATCTTATACTATTTTTATTGCTTAATACTAATTTACATTCTTTTAAATCTCCATTATGTACAATAGATGAAACGCATTTAGATTCTGATTTATTTAAATTCGTACAATAATAGTTATCAATAAAAATACAATTTCCTTTATACACTGTGGCTCTTTTTTGAAGGTATAGACCAGATTTTAAATTTATTTCATAAATAGACTGGTTTACAATTTTCGGAACAGGTAGAAGATTATATCCCTTATAAGAATCATCATGTATTGGCAGTTTAATAAAGGTATGAATTACATTATTATGTGATGAGCAAAATATTTTACTGTTTGTCCATAGGACTTCAATGTTATTAGATATAAGTTTTACATGTTTTGGCAAATCCTTAATTACGTCTATCATCAAATTAGTATGAAGAATACCAAGTTTACAAAATTCTAAGGATAAGGTTAGACTTTTAATTTTATTTAACAAATGAGTAATATGAATGTACAAATCATAAGCTGCTTCGTCTTTTTCTAAAGTGTTAAAATTATTATTAATAGTTCTTATATAATTTTTGAAATCTTCTATCAATCTTTTATTAATATTTACGGATGTTTCGATATTGTGTTCTATTTTATAATTGTTTTTCTCGACATTCGATATTATTTTGTCATAATATGCCTTATCGTCGGCGTTCATGTTTCCTGTGACGAAACTGATCAAATTCCCGACCGAATTAAATAGCCCTCTTTTAGTACGTGTTTTTATGTTACTACGCTGCATTAGTTGCAATTGTTCCGAAACTTCGTTAGTTAAATCGTTTAATAGATGATGCATCTTATGCGTTTCAAAATAAGCTAAATGTTCTTTAATATTTATCAATTCTACTTTTAATAGACTTAAATTATAAAAATGATATGTTTCATAGTATTGATCGATAACCCTAATATTATTTACAGAATAATGGAGGGTTCCTGGTGAGTTAGTGAGGTACACTACCTTTATCGTCAGTATCCTCTGAAGATGAAGTAACAGAATTGTTACCATGAAGTGAAGCTTCATCTGAAACAAAGTGTTTCTTCTTTTTACGTTTGTTGTGTCTCCTGACGTTATCGATATGGGTCGTAATTTGTTTTTTTCCTTGAACTAAAACATTCACTTTTCGGAATTTGTCTCTGCTTTTTATTTTAGATTGGGTGTTCTTAATGAATTCCTGGTCTGATAATTCGGGTGGGTCTTCACGATTTTTATTTAATTTTTCCGTACGGCTTTTCTTTTCTTCTTCTATCTTTTTATGTGCTAATTCGTGTAAAAGTTGTAAATCTTTATGGTATTTTTATACATATAATTCAGTGATATTTATATCTTTGTTACTATTGTTTTCTTGGATAAATCCAAAGGTAATTTCATTTGGTGTTAGTTTCAAGTTATTATTCAAGGTATTATTATATGCGATGACTGCAAGTTTTAATTTTTGTTCAAACGAATAACTTTTTCTTTCGTGTGATATAAGTCTTAATAATTCGCTAAGTGTTAAGTGAACTCTGTTTAATAAACCTAAAGAATTCGAATGATTAGTAGGTGCGAATGCTACTAGGTGTTCTATATCATTATCATCTTTTTGACTTAATACACAACCGACAGCTCTATTACTGGAGTCTGTAGTTAGGATGAATGGTTTATTCCAGTCTGGATATTTCAAAATTGGTGCATTTACCATCAAATCTATTAAAGTCTTAAAAGCCTTCTTTATTTCTTCTGTTTTATAAATTTTTGTTTTTAATGATTCTGAAATTGGCTTTGTTATTTTTGCGTACCCGTTAATGAATTTCCTATAGTAACCCGTCATACCTAAGAACTGTCTTGTCGACTTTTCGTCATGAGGTATCGGAAAATTAACTATAGCTTCTATTTTTTTTGGGTCTGTTTTTAAAACATCTTCCGTTACAATGTAACCGAGGAATTTTAATTCATTTTTAAAGAATTCAGTTTTATCTAATTGAATCGATAACTGCTGCTCTTTCAATGATTTAAAAACTCTTTCTAAATCTCTTAAATGCTCCTCTTCATTTTTTGAATAAATTATAATATCGTCTATATAGACCATCGCATTAGAAATGTTCGAGATCATCATTTTCATGACTCTCTGAAACGTAGGTGGTGCGTTACTTAGTCCGAAGGGCATTCGAACAAATTCGTAATGTCCGTTTTCGGTGGAGAAAGCGGTTTTAGGAATGGATTCTTCATCTATCTCGATTTGGTGGAATCCCGAAACTAAGTCTATAGTTGAAAATATTTTGGCTCCTCTTAACCGGTTTAGCAGATCTTCAATATTCGGTAAAGGAAATTTATCTTTAATTGTGGCCTGATTTAGTTTTCGATAATCAATAACCATACAGACCTTTTTAATGCCTGAAGCATCCATTTTTTTTGGAACGGTCCATAATGCGAATTATATGGGGATTTACTTGGTCTAATTATCCCGTTCTTTAATAATTTTTCAACTTCCTCGTTGATTTGTTGTTTAAATTGTTCCGGGTATCTATAATTCCTTGTGTAAATAGGATTTTCATTAGTTGTAATTATTTTGTGTTTTAGTAATCCGGTTGCTTTTAGCTTTTCATTCATTTGTTTTGATTACATCCCCGTTTCTACTAATAATATTTATTAATTTTTCTTTTGTTTCGGGGTTTATATGTTCGTGCCTTATCAGGCTTTTTATTTCGTTTTTTTCTTCGATGTAAAATAAATTATTTTCTAACTTATAAACTTTTTCTTGGAATATTAATTCATTATTACTTAAGTTAATTTGTATTTTTAATTTTTTCATTGTTTCGAAGCCCAGGAGTATGTTAAATCGATCGCTAAATAGAAAAACTAGAAATTTAACTTCTTGATTGATTCCTATCAGCGGAAGCAGGTTTATAGTAGCACTTAGTGAACCTTCTGCGCGGCCTTTTGGGGTTTTTATCGTAAGTTCTCTCTAGTTAGTTTAGCGTCCTTTGGAACATAATCCGGGTGGATATAATTTTTTGTGGCTCCCGTATCAATTAACCATTTATTTCCCGCATTGTCAACAAGTTCCGGTAAATCATTATCTTTTAACTTTAATTCCTGTGTTTCCGTTATTCGTCCGGTGGATCGGGGTTGGGCGGATCTAACTCTAAAAAGTGATTTTGTTTTGCCTCTAGGGCGTTTAATCTCTCAGTTAGAATCCTTATTTGTTCGTCTTTTTCATTTTCGATATTATGGACTCTATCTGATACAGTTCGCATAGATACGGTGTTGGAATCATTTTTTTTCAATTGGATTTTGTTGATTATTTTTCCAATTACCCGAAGGGGGTTTATTGAAGAACCTATGTTGGGATTGCGGATCCCATTGTTGATTATGAATGGGTTTTTGATAATGGTTTTCGTAAGGCCTATTTTGGGATTGTGGGACCCATTGTTGGTTATAAAAATGTTTTTGATAATGATTTTCGAAGGGCCTTTGTTGATTGTAATATTGATTTTGGTGTGATTTATCGTGTCTCGGTTGTTCATACTTTGGTTTATCGAATTTCTTTTTATAATTAGGGTCGACATTTTTTCCTTTATAATTCGAAGTCGACGGTTGTTGATAATAATTAGATTTTTTTTTTACCGTAAAGTCTTTGAACAATATGCGCGGCACCGTTTCTCAATATTTCGTCAATATCTTCGAGCGTATCGTATTTTATGTGATAAATAAAATCTGTTAGTGTGGGATGTAAATAATGGACTGCGTGGTGTGAAATTTGTTTATCGTATCTTTCCATTTCGGCCTTTTTATCTACGATATCCATGTCTGCATATATGCGTGCATAAAGATCACAACGACGCGAACCTAAGCGTTCAAGATAATCGTGGGGATTTTCATTATGATGCGCTCTTAGATTGAGAATTTTTGCGATGAGTTGTTCACGTGTTCGGGTGTCTTGGTATTTTCGTTTAAGAAAGTCTAAAATTTCATTTATACTCGTAAATTCTTTATCGTAAGTTGCGATTTTAGCTTTACCTCTTAATTTAGTAAGAACTGTTAAAACTAATTTTGTGTGATTTATACTTTTATTTGGATTATTATCTTTACAATATAAATCATAAATAAATTTTTTGTTTCTAACAAAATCTACTAATTGTAATGGATTACCATCATATTCTGGAATAAGTTTAAAATCATGATCTTTAATTTCAAGGGCCATTTAATCGTCCTCTAATAATTGATCTAAATGTTCTTGAGTAAATACAGTTTCTACTCGTCTTAATTGATTGATTCTCTCTTGTAATGACATAAAAATAAATAAAATTTAAAATAAATTTATAAATACCATTGTAATGTTGCCTTCAGTGAAGAAACCTCTGACCTCTCGATTCATTGTCCTACTCGTCAATCGTTTTCTTGACTTGAGATATGACTGGAAAGCCTGCTTCAGTTGAAAGATACCTCGTCGTCGTGGAGAATGCTTGATATTCTTGAATACTCAGTGGCAATCTTCCTCAAGACTTGAAGAAGTGGTTATGCTGCTTGGTATCAGTATTGCACTTGACCCAAAGCTCCGCAAAGTTACAAATATCTTCAAATAAAGCCCTCAAGTCCCTGAGTTCGGACGCCAGATAAATGAGTGAGAACTTCGAAAGGGTTTTTAAAAAGATTTATTATGAAGTACAACTACAATGGTAACAAGATTACTACTAGAGATAATTACTGTCCTAGCTCTAACTGCATAATGATCATGGGAAACAGCAGGAGTGGGAGGCTTCTACATCTCATGACAAATAAGGAATAGGCATTGTAAGCTTTCTAGGAATATTGTACACCTGCACTCCTCCTACACACATAACTATATATATATATACATCTTCTTCTTGGACCCCTTCCTTTCTTTTTCTTCCACAGTCCTATCTTCCTTCCCATCACCTAATAAATGCTAGAGTATATTATCCTACCATCGGTAGAGAAAGTTATATATAAAGTTACAATATATGGAGGAATACGTGATTTAGAAAATTTAATTCAGAAGTCAATTTTTTTTTTAAACATACATTTTGTCTATGTTTAATATGACTGGTCGCGCCAACGCGAATAATTTTATTTAAATATTATAAATAATACGGTTGGTCCGGCTCTGTCGGGCCATGTGTTTTGATTGTCAATTGTTTTGCTTTTGTTTAATCCCATATGGCATATAGAAACATCCCCCAGGCAGTTTTTGTACTTGCCAATGTTCAGTTGAGCACCATTTTTTTTAATAGTTATTTTTACAAATATTACGAGAACTCCCGAACCATTGGGTTAGTTGAAAATTTAGGGGCAACAAAGAAGAGACGATCCAGATTACGAAAAAGACGTAGAAGGAGTGCAGCCAGTGGAAGCCGCATGCGGGTGAGTCCCGAACAATTTTCAATAATTTTAATGTTTCGGGAGTCTGATTGTTACAAAATTATTTAACTCATAATTTTAGCATAATTTATTGGTACTGACCGAGCCGGATCGATTGCTAGTGCTTTGTAGGGGTCGATTGTTGGGCCGTTCGATTATAACATGATTCTAGCTCAATCGTTCCATTAGGTTACAGTCTTTGTTTATCAAAGCAAAACCTTCATTAATCAGTAAATTTAATTATTTTAATAATTTCGATAGTTAAAATTATAAAAAATGTCAGAATTAAAAGTAAAAATACTCATTGCTAAAAGGGAAAAGTATTTTATTAGAATTCAACGGTTATATGATATAGCTAATAAAGTTATGAGTAGTTATCAAAAATTGCTAGAGCAATTTCAGATACAGTAAAAGAATTCGAAAATACCGAATTTCGCATTAATGAGATTAAATGTGAATTAGATGAAAATTTTCACCTGAGAGACTCGAGTCCCGAACTAATTTTCAATAATTTTAATGTTTCGGGAGTCTGCTGATTGTTAAAAAATTATTTAACTCATGATTTTAGTTATACAGTCCACTTATGAATTTATATGCCAATGACAGTGAAGAGGATTTCGAAGCTCTAGCACCACGATGCGCAGAGCTAAATATGAATTGGCATTTTAATTCGCCAGGTAATCTACAAGGACGTGGAGCTATTGAACGAACTCTAGGCGAGCATCTTAGGTTATTCCAGTCCGGGCTTAGGAGCATCCCTGGCATTGCCAAAAGCAGTGTTAGCATATAAAAACACCATTCATTCGGCAACCGGTATTACGCCGCATAGTGTGGCAAAACGGCAAAAAAGCGGGGGGGGGGGGGGGGAAATCTAAACCCAGTGTCAAAATGTTAAACACACCCATTGAAATTAAGAAAACTTATCATGTTTTTCTTTATTTTTGATTGATATTATTTTTTTAAGCACAGTTTAAGTATATATTATGATATTGAAATGGGGATAACCTTCTTAGACCTTGAGGATCATTTAAATCCAATATCAGTAAATATTGGCATTTTATATCCGTCAAAATGATAGACACATTTGTTGTTATTTACTATTTTCTTTATCCTCTAGAAAACTCCTTGAAAACTCCGGATGAAATTCGGTCCGTTCCGAGATAATTTTTCCGTTTTGACAGAATTCCGTTTTAGACAGATTTCACTGTATATATATATATATATATATATATATATATATATATATATATATATATATATATATTGTAATTTTTAATTTGTCTTTTCTGATAGTTACTGTCTTAACCATTCTTCTTTGGTTTAGTAGCAACTTCATAAACCAATGGTGCTATCTAAACCTATCCAACTCT
The DNA here is from genome assembly GCA_911387785.2 of Aelia acuminata. Taxonomy (NCBI): domain Eukaryota; kingdom Metazoa; phylum Arthropoda; class Insecta; order Hemiptera; family Pentatomidae; genus Aelia; species Aelia acuminata. The sequence goes on along the minus strand of OU426980.1, from coordinate 135,193,203 downwards.
CTCTAAACCAGTTATCTACTCCGAATGAATTATTCTTAGTAGGATCTCACACTAGAGCTACACTGCCCTATCCACTGAAAAGGTTACTTCCAAGAGATATGCTTGGACCTTCTTCACAAAAGGGCGCAATCTAAGCGAGAGTAAATATTCTAGGATATAATCATTGGGATATCTCGCCAGAGCTACGTTGCCCTATCTAAAGGATCAGTGAAAAGGTTACTTCCAAGAGATATGTATTAGGGTGGGTCGAAAAACAAAATTTTTTTTTTTCGAAACGCTATACCGCGGAAAATTTGCCTCTGGGGTAGGTAAATAAAATGCAAATTAAATAAAAAAATAATATTGAAAACCCAGCTAGCGCATCGCACTTGAAATTTTTTTTGCATTGCTCGGCCAATAATATTTTAAACTGATATAATGAAAATCCTTTAGTATAAGGGTTTAAAACACACACAAAAAAATTAAAACCATCAAGGTCTTTTAATTTGTGGTATCGCAAAAGACTCAAAAATTGCTAAATTATTGCATTTAAGCTGCTTACTATCACCTTAAAGAAAGGTGAAGTGTAGCATGCTGCGTTTTATGTTAATAGCCCTTTACTTAATTTGTTTTTACTTCGACAATTTTCCGACAGTTTCCGACATCAAAAAATTAATTTTCAGGCAACAGACTATACTGAAATGATTGATTGGAATACAACTGCACTTCCACCGCCACCATTGTTTCGAAGAGTACCTGTTTGGGCAAAAATAACTGCCGGTGAAACTGCTGACGAATGGAACTTTTCCATGTCACACTCAAGCTGTTGACCGCTGCGTGAAGTTAGTGACTAAAGCATCTCAAGTGTTTTTAAAAGTTGTCGGTACCATCCATGAACAACGATGGTTTAATAACAACCACCCTAGCATCTAGGGCTTCGATGCAAAAAAATACTTTTTTATTTATTAAATAAATGTAATGTTCCCAAAACTTTAAATCAGAGGTACAAAACATTTATATATTTTATGTGCAAGTGTAATTTTATTATTTTTTTTTTGTACTAAATGTAATAAGTTCTTTTATTTATCCTCTATATTAAAATTAATTGTTGAAGTAAAAACAATTAAGTAAAGGGCCATTAACATAAAACGCAGCATGCTACACTTCACCTTTCTTTAAGGTGCTAGTAAGCAGCTTAAATGCAATAATTTAGCAATTTTAGAGTCTTTTGCGCTACCACAAATTTTCATTTCATTTTTCATTATATTTTCATTATATCAGTACAAAATATTGGCCGAGCGATGCAAAAAAATTTTTAAAAACACTTGATTTTCGAGAAAAATCGAAGTTTCAAGTGCGATGCGATGCGCTAGCTGGGTTTTCAATATTATTTTTTTATTTAATTTGCATTTTACTTACCTACCCCAGAGGCAAATTTTCCGCGGTATAGCGTTTCGAAAAAAAAAATTTTTGTTTTTCGACCCACCCTAATACATATCTCTTGGAAGTAACCTTTTCACTGATCCTTTAGATAGGGCAACGTAGCTCTGGCGAGATATCCCAATGATTATATCCTAGAATATTTACTCTCGCTTAGATTGCGCCCTTTTGTGAAGAAGGTCCAAGCATATCTCTTGGAAGTAACCTTTTCAGTGGATAGGGCAGTGTAGCTCTAGTGTGAGATCCTACTAAGAATAATTCATTCGGAGTAGATAACTGGTTTAGAGAGAGTTGGATAGGTTTAGATAGCACCATTGGTTTATGAAGTTGCTACTAAACCACAGAAGAATGGTTAAGACAGTAACTATCAGAAAAGACAAATTAAAAATTACAATATATATATATACAGTGAAATCTGTCTAAAACGGAATTCTGTCAAAACGGAAAAATTATCTCGGAACGGACCGAATTTATACCTGAAACCACCTTGCATAAGCCGGAAATCTGTCTAACCCGGAAACGGAAGGCTTTTTTCGGTACGAAAATTTTCATAAAATGGAAAATAGTTGTTAGTCGCATTAATGAACTATCCGGTAGGAGACAGATTTCAAAGAATCATTCTCTGTTTAATCCAATATATAATCTGCTCTTATGAGCGCTTTAGCTTGGAAGTAGGAAATCGAATTTTCGAAGAGCCGCGTCCTGTAATCCTCCTTACTATGGCTGTACCGGTAATCCTCCTTCTATTTCTTTGCTTTTCTATTTAGTCCTTTAAAAGCTTTTGAAATATACACTTGTGAGTAGTGCCTTTATCAAAATTAATTTTTCTTATTCGAGATGTCAGTTCGTAAAAACAAAAACTTTATTCTCAATGAAAAAGTGAAACTAAGTGAGGAGCACGAAATGAAAAAACCGGTTAAACTTTTAGCTGAAAAATATCAAATCGGGTAAACACAAGTTTATGAAGCTATTAAAAATAAGAATAAAAATAAAGATCAGTGGTTAAGTGGAACAGCAGGCCAGTCAAAACGGGCCAACAAAGTTGGTTCAAATGAAGAAATTAATGAAGCTGTTTGGGAATGGTTCGTAAGTGCCCGAGCGAGAGGAATGCCGATTTCTGGACCCATGATTCAAGCAGAAGCTTTGGAAGTAGCCCAAAAAATAGGTAATGTGGATTTTAAAGCATCATCTCAGGCTTGACAGCTTCAGAAAAAGGCACAATATAGTGTTAAATATAATTTCTGGAGAATCAAAAGATCCTAATATGACGTTATCCTAATATGTATAAAAAAATCTTTGAGACAAGCCTATTTTTCTACAGTTTTTGAATTTCCCTCCTTAAAAAGAATCAGTTTAGGCAATTCAGTGTACTTGTCAGTTGGTCAGTAATGTGCTGCAACCTACTGGCCAGATATAACTTCTTTCATTCCATTTACCATGGTGCTTTATTTCATATATGTTTGATTGTTTTCATTTACTTGAAAATTTGAAATAAAGCACCATGATAAATGGAATGAAAGAAGTTATAGAGGTCCATATGTGGCCAGTAGGTTGCACCACATTACTGACCAACGAACAAGTACACTGAATTGCCTAACCTGATTCTTTTTAAGGAGGGAAATTCAAAAACTGTAGAAAAATAGGCTTGTCACAAAGTCACCCCATTAGTCACAAAGTCACCTCGTTTTATGGTACGTAATTACGTATTTTCTATTTTTAATAAACGCTTACCTTAAAAACGTTATTTTTTTTTAAAATGTATTTATGTATTTTTTATTTTTAATAAATGCTTATCTTAAAAAAGTTATTTTTTTAAACGTATTTATTTATTTTCTAATTTAATAAATGCTTATCTTGCTACTGGAGTTTTATTAAATTGCTTAAACAAAAAAATAGTTACAGATGCTTATTTTTCATACTTTCCAGCATAACCTGTATAAAACGGAAACCTGTCAAAATGGAAAAATAAGGAGGGACCCTTGGCATTCTGTTTTAGACAGATTTTACTTTATATATATATATATATATATATATATATATATATATATATATATATATATTTATTTATATATTTATAGCATATATACAGATTCTTTTTTTCTCCTATATAGCAGCTGGTATATCAAGAAAAGAAGAGCTGTCTGAAAGACATAATAGTTGATGATAGATAGTTTCTGTTTTTTTTTTTTTTTTTTTGTCAATTACAAACACTAACAGGGATTGCCAAGTAAATAAGGCTTTATGGAGTAAGCCTAATTACAGATGGCCCTCTATGACTATTTTATTTAATTGTCTATATACTGAGCAGCTGGAATGAATGGAAACAAATAATCTTAAATAAATAATTTATTTAATCTAATCTATTTAATAACATTTTTTACAGTCATTTATCTAATGTTTATTTAAGTTACAAATAATTATTTGATTTAAATTATTCAGTAAAACAGTAAATACATTGTGACCATAAAAATGACTCATATATATTTACAATACAAACAATATCACATATTTATGTGTTTGTTTGAGTATGTCAATATGTGTTGTGTGTGGTGGTGTGTGTGTGTGTGTGTGGTGTGTGTGTGTGTGTGTGTGTGTGTGTGTGTGTGTGTGTGTGTGTGTGTGTGTGTGTGTGTGTGTGTGTTTGTTTGTTTGTTTGTTTTTTTGTGTGTGTGTTAATACGTAATTTTGTAAAAAAAAAAAAATATTGTAAACAAAGATTAAAAATCATTCCACATTAAATAAAACATCTTGCCGGCAAGAAGTAAACATAATAATTGATTTTTGTCATTTAAATATGTACAAAATAAATAATTTATTAAAACATTAACATAAATTAATCTGTAATAAGATGATTAATGTAAATCGTATCTAGGCTTGATTCAAATTTATCTATATAGTGAAGATGGAATTAGTATTGTGAAATGGGCAGGAAATAGTAATGCTTTATATAACTTTACTTAATAATTTAAATGGCATTGAATTTGTCTTAAAATAGTTTAATGTAATTCCGTTAAAAAAAACGGTGGAGCAGATAACTAACTAAGCTAAAATAAAAACGATTTGACTAATGCCATCTGTGAACACCCTTACATTTTATCTATTAATTTCATGATTAGTTTATGGGCAATCTACTTTTTAAAGATTCAATTTTCATTTCTTGTAAAATGAATAACAGTTCATCAATTATTTTTAAGGAAAAACATCACAGTACACATATGAAGCAATTGAATAACTTTAGTGTTTTAAAGAATAATCAATGAATAACAACTATTTGTTAGAATTTTTTCAAGTTTGTTAAAGGTAAATCTTTTTTATTGAGTAATATATTGACAATTTATTAAAAAGGATAAAAAAAAAGTTTTTAGGCAAATAAAACAAAATTCTGGAAAAAATTAATAATAACTTCAGAAGCTTGCCTGATGAAAGTTAGTAAAGAGGTTTTTAACATGTTATTTTTTTTTTTAATTAACTAATAATCTGCTGATAGAATGTGTTCACAGTCTTTTTTTTAAAGTATATATACGTATATGTGTGTGTTTGGGTTGAGCAAATAATATTAATGATATGTTCTATCAAGGGCGTACCCAGGATCCAAACAAGGGGGGGGGGGGGCAAGCTATGGTCGTTCAGGTTGTAACACCTAACCGCGGAAAAGGTAAATGAAACCAAAATTATGTATAATTATAGTAGTGCTTTATCAACTAAGTTATTACAATTATTTGCTTGAAAAAAATGTATTCTATTATTGCTTCCAGTCTTAAAAGCCTAAAAAATTATTGCTTCCAGCCTTCCAGGGGGGGGGGGGCAGCTGCCCCCCCTGCCCCCCGCTGGGTACGCCCATGTGTTCTATCATTAGAAACAAAATCAACAAATAATAAGGTCATTCTATCCATTTAGAAGTTAATGATAAATAGCTTTTTTATCAAGCCTAGATAGAAAAAAAATATATTATTGATAAGTTTACTAGAAAATACTTATTATGATTGGCGACCTCACAAAGACAGAGTAGTTCCAATTAACTAAATTAGTTAGATTAACAATTGTTTAACAAATCTATTAAGTGGACAAATAATAATATTTAAAAATTTATAAATAAAGAATAACCACAGATAGGCAATCAGTCATTTGCAGCATCAGAGATACATTAGTTGTTGCGGGATCAGTCAACATTTGAGCACCCAACCCATCTTTTCTTACAAGGGCAACACGGTGCATTTCTTAATACAAATAATTTTTGGTCTCTTCAACAGGCTGACCACAAACACCATGGTGCTGTTTAGTGACAAGACTTCTTGATCTGCAGTTTTCCATCTCAAGGAAACATTCATTGGAATAAGTTTTATTATCCGAAGCACAGATAGGGTCATAGAGAGCAGGACAAGGTCTTGAGCATCCCTTGAATTGAAAGCCTGCTAAGCACCTCGAAAGTGGCACCACAAAGACATGTTTCCTGAAAAAAAGAATGAAAACATCAGGCCTCACCATATTGGGATACAGTGAAGCAACCAATAATATACATTTAATTTTAAGTAAAAGAAAATTAAATTTTCTTTTGAAATGGAAAAAATTAACCCAAAATAGTCAGATATTTCTTAATACTAAGAAAGCAGTTGTTAGAATTCTGTACTACCCTCAGTTTTTTGTTGTTGATATTTTGAAATAATATAAGAAAACTTAGATATGCAGGTTTTAAAGAAACCTCCTGCAGAGATTTATTCTTTAGTTCAAAGCATGCAATAAGTAAATAACAACTGGTTTTGGAAGTGAGTCAGTATGGATTATGTTAATACTGAACCAGCCGTAGAGGTCGACCATCCATCATTTATAGCGACTAAGGCAAGGATTTTATTGGAGCCGACAATTCTTTCCGTAAGTTACATTGGTTGGTAATTACTGAATATGATAAAACCAAGAAAATTGAGGGCAAGTTTAACCCACCGGCCACTTCATGGTGTAGAGGTTGGTGGTAGAAATTAATAGGCATTCTTAAAAATATACTTCGACGAGTACTTAGAAGAACTTCAGTAGGCTATGAAGAAATGGCAAAAATATTGTGTGCCTGTGAGGCAGTCGATTCGAGACCATTAACCCACATATCTCAAGATTCAAAGGACTTTTTAAGTTTTTTCAAGATGTAGACAAAGTAGGAATATTGGATTTGGATACTAATGAGTCCTGTGATCTTCGAGATGGATTAAGATATCGTCATCAATTGAAGCAAGATCACTTGGAAAAATTTTGTTCATAGTACTTAGGCCAGTTGAAGCTGCTCTCTATAAGTGGGAAGTCAGAGGAGATCGAGATTGGAGAAATAGTATTAATCAGTTGTGATGACAAAATAAAGTTGGTTTGGCCAATGGCCAATAATGGAAGTTATGCCTGATAAAGATGGGAACGTCAGAGTGGTCTGTTTAATGATTGCCAGTGGTGAAATTAGCTGACCCTTCCAAAGAGTTTATCGATTACAATGCACCTGCAGCCTATTAAGCAAGAAGATTCTAAAGAAGCGCTAAGAGTTTGAGTTTGACCAATTGAAGTCTGAGGAAGACCAGATATTATGGGAGATATGAAAAGAAGCGAGTGAAATCTAATTTGGGATTTGTATATTCGAATTTTTTAATTCCAGTTTAAAGTACTTTAGTTTATTTAATTTTGCATTGTATTTCAAAAAGCTATCAAAATCTCTAAAAAAAAAAAATGTTTCCATTTCAATTGTCACCCTTGAAATTATTTTTGAAAATGTAACGTATTGTGGAACAGCCTAAGTAATATAGCCCCCCAGAACTCACAGGGATAAATCATGACAGTATTCTTATTTTCAAAATTATATAATATTTTCAAAAAGCATTAAACTAGTGTAATTAATAAAAATGTTGAAAATCAACGATTTTTTACCAAACACTAAATAATTATTCCTTCTTAGATAGGACCATTGAAAAAAGAAAAATTATATTAGAAAGTAAAAAAATGAGGTTTCTTTCCAACAAAAAGTTTCTTTCCAAGAGTTTTCTTAGTTTATTGTAAACAGGCATATTATTATTTTTAGCATTTTACAACCAAAACTATATCTGTATCACTATCAGTCACTGTATCTAACTTCAGAGTTCATGTTTTTAAAAATTTCTCAGGAAAAAATTAAATATTTGGCTTTTGAATATTTTCCATCACATTGGTGCTAGCAAGAAATGTGAAAAACATTTTTTATGATTTAAGGAATGATGGGCACCTCCAACATAATTTTTTTTTTTTCAGCACTCCATATATTATCTCAGTAGTGAGAGAATATATGGTGTGCATGCTGTATATTTTAAATTAAATAATATATAAATGTTGTAGTATATTTAATGAAATTTAAAAAAAAAAAATGTTAAATTTAACTAACCCGCAATTTTCTCTTCTCATTATACACTCATTTCGGTAAAATCTATTATCAGAAGCGCAAACAAAGTCTCTCTCATCAGAACAGTTTAGATTGCATGCAGCAGTGGTCGGACAATGGTGTAATGCGACAGGAACAACTCGCTGACCACACGTTGCTTTCTTCAAATCACATAATGATCTGGCAAATGAAAAAAAAAATCAATCACAAATTGTATTTACTCTAATAATTTAAAAATCTTATCGAAACTACCTTAAGTAGGGAGTTAATGAAACAAAATGTTTAGAATTATGTAAATCAAAATCCAATGTTTGCAAAGTTTAAGTTTCACTTGTAGGATAAATTATTAATAGACATATACTTTTTCTTTCTTTATTTTAATTCTATATACTGTTATATAATCAATCAGCAATTAATAAATCAAAAACTTAATATAAATGTCTTCCGTTTATTGCAAAATCTTACAAAGATAAATTATAAACGTGGGACAACCAATTCCATGTATTAAATGTAACTTTGAAACAAAATTCATCAATCCTATACAAGTAGGAGATGAAGGTTTCATATTTGCTTACCGTATTTCATGGATGCTAAGGGATATTATTCTAAATTATCTATGGGAATTCATAGACAACTGTTTTTGTACAAAGAAACTTGTATTCATTCTAACCTTATCTTTGCACACTATCTGGTTGCATTACAAATCTAATGTGCAGGAACATTATCAGGAATATAATAGCTAACAGGATTATAATAATTTTTACGAAGCACCGGTGTGAAAAAGTGTGAAATACCAAAACTCTAAGTACCGGTAGAATAAGATGATATTATTACTCACTATCTTTGCTTATGCAGAATTTATGTTCTGAAATCATTTAAATCATTTCAATTAATTATTTAAATATGAAATATGACTAAATTTCAACATATTTTTATAATACAACAAAGCTGATAATAGAATAGAACTTTACATTAGGTATTGAGAGTCTGGGGTTAATTACCTATATACATTTCCGTCTGAACCACAAACAGGTACTGTTTCTTCTTCATCACAATCAGAGGGACATTCTTCTCTATCCAGTAATGGGCTGCAGTCTCCAATGTGGGCTAGCTGTACACCACGCCTGAATGATTAAAAAAAAAAAGAATATGAACAATTAGTTTTCTATTGTCTATTTTTAAAAATTTTAATGGTTATAATACTCACAAACAGGTAGCAATCTGTAAGTGACATTCACTGTCATAAGTTCTAGCATCTGAACCGCAAACTGAATCCTTAGATGATGGACACCTGATTTTCTGGCATTTGTTTAAACGGGCCTTGCACTTATCTAAATCCACTCTCAATACCCGACGCTTCGTTTGAGACCTAGGACAATGATTTCATGAGTCATTTAAAAAAAATAAAAGTAAATATTATGCAGTACCAGGTCTGCAAGTTTAAAATGTCGTTTATTTCTTAAAATATATACACAGTAATTTAAAAAAAAAGTATAATATATTTTATTCAAAGTACTGGCCCTCGCTTTCTACACATTTTGTTCATCTCTCGGGCAATTTATGGATACCATTCCAAAAGAATGCTTCATCTTTATTTTAAATCCATTCATCGAGCCATTTTCTTACATCCTCCAAATTGTTAAAGTATTGCTCAGCCAATGAGTGTCCCATCGATGAGAAGAGATGATAATCAGAAGGCGCCAGGTCAGGTGAATACGGCGGGTGGGGTAGGAGTTCCCAACCAAGCGAAGAAATCGTTTCCTTAGTCAATCTGGCTGAATGTGCAGGAGCGTTATCATGCTGAAGAATGACTTTGGCGTGCCTGTGAGCCCATTCTGGGCGTTTTTCGATCAATGCGTGACTCAAATTGATCATTTGTTGTCGGTAGCGGTCGGTATTGACTGTTTCGCCGGGTTTGAGAAGCTCGTAGTAGACTACTCCCTTCTGATCCCACCACACACACAGCATTGTCTTCTTCCCAAAACGATCCGGTCTTGCACTCGATGTGGATGGTTGTCCTGGCGTTAGCCATGATTTTATTCGTTTGGGATTCTGAAAATAAATCCATTTTTCATCGCCAGTTACAACTCAATGAAAAAAACCTTTCTTTCGTGGCGTAAAAGCAGCATTTCGCACACAGTTTTTCGTTTTTCCATCTGTCGTTCGTCCAATTCATGTGGAACCCATTTTCCAACCTTTTGAATTTTTCCCATAGCTCTCAGGCGATCGGAAATGGCTTGCCTAGTGACATTCAACTGTTCTGCCATCATTTGTTGGGTTTGGGTATTGTCTTCGTCTAATAAAGATTGCAATTCGACGTCCTCAAACTTTTTTGGTCGATTTTCTCGTTTTTTATCAGTAACATCAAAATCACCACGTTTGAAACTTTGAAACCAACGTTCACATGTCTTGACGGTTGGAGCAAGATCGCCATAAGTCTCAACAAGAATTCGATGACATTCAGATGCCTTTTTCTTTTGATTGAATAAGAAAATCATGACATGCCGCAAATGCTCTTTATTTGGCTTAAAATTAGACATTTTTAACACCAAAAAAAGGTATGATACGTCCACGTAAACGACTTAAAAACAACTGACTTTTGTAAAAAAATGACTAACAAACAAAATAGCGTTTAGAGATAAGCAAATCCTTCAATAGGCTAAGAGCGCATTCTATTGGAATTAAAACGACATTTTAAACTTGCAGACCTGGTATACCAACAATCATAGCAGGGAATTGAAAAAAAAAATATAATATATATATATATATATATATATATATATATATATATATATATATATATATTGTAACGTGAAACAAAAGCAAAACAAAGAAAAAAATATGATTGAAAAAAGTTCTAGACTTGTTGGAAAAGTTGGAACTAACTGTTCTGGTACATGTTCTTTACAGTTCGAGTACCTTCTACGCTTGTCTGGAATGTTCTAGAATGTTCTGATTCAGACTAAATATAAGGAGCAACGGACTGAAGAGTTAGTCTTGCTGTAAAGATGAAATCATATGGTTACTTATGTGTTGGGGCCAGGATAGCCGAGCGTGTAGGAGTGCGACCCGCTGTTGCACGCTCGAGCCGAACGGCGGCGGTTCGAATCCGCCCTGGGAGGGTTGACTTTTATTTCGTGGAGGCCCCATGGAATAAATCTCGACCCTCCCACCATGGTTAGAATAGGTTGGTTACACCTCTAGAGTAACCCCCCGTATGCCACACATGGCCAGGTAGGGGTACCGAACAAAAAAAAAAAAAAAAAGGTTACTTATGTGTTTCTGTGTTGAAACTTTTTGTAACTTTGTAAATTATTGGAGTTGTTATTGTTTGTTTGACATTACTAATTATTATTTTTGTTTAATAAAAAATATTTGAACCCACCTGATTGTTACGGTATAAATGATAAATGTGCAATAATAATATGCAATTGATTTATCCAAATTGGTTCTAATTGAGGATAATGCCAGGAAACGTTATACAACTTAAAAACTTATGTAAAACTTGACCTGTTTAAATCTGATTGTACCTTTATGATTGATTTAAGGCACTGCAAAAACTAAACAATGAAAAGGTTCCCGTAAAACTTACCCATTGGATAATAAATTACTTATCTTATCGGTCATATTATCTGGATAGCTGTTTAAGTAGTTTTTGATACATACAATGGGCTTCCTCAGGGAGATACCCTCAGTCCAACCTTTTTTAACGTATACACAAGATATTACAAATTGCGGTATAAATAAATGTAAAATAATTTAATTTCAGACGATTTCTTGATTTACACAACAGTAAACTCTGCCGAGGAAGGTAAAGATATAATAGGCAAAGCTCCGAACTCCCTAAAGGACTTTGAGATTTCAAATGAAAGGCAACAGATCAAAAAAGAGCATTTACACTTTTTAGGAGTAACATTATATAATAAATTAAACTTTAAACATCGTCTAAAAAATGTCCATATAAAATTCACAACCTAAATATTATAAAATCCTTAGCCGGTGTCTCTTGGGGGGGTCTCACCCATACAACATGATCAAAATCTACAAATCTATTGTAAGATCAATATTCGACTACTGCTGCATTTTATACAATGAAACGAAATTCCATCTGATTTGTAAGCTGAATACTGTTCAGAGCTTGGTTTAGCAGAAAGTAGCCCGGACCAATGGCGGATCAAGGGGGGGGGGTCACAGGGTTCATGACCCCCCAAATATTTTTGGCTTCTCAATTTTTTTGTATTTTTAAGCAAATAGTGCAATTACGCAGTTACTATGCCCTAAACCTAACTAAAGTGTTAGTTGTTCATATTGCAGTCCTTCTAAATACAAGGTAATAATCTCATTAAAATATAGTGCTGTCAGCCATGTGATTATGAGACAGGGGAGTCAGACCCCCCAAATTTCGTGCTGGATCAGCCCCTGGCACTGACTCCAAAGTTTGATACTCTTCGGCTCCATCTTAACCGTCACAATTTAGTTAATCTGACAAGGCTAAAAATTAATCACGGGTGCACGGATAAGTTCCTACATATAATAGCTCTGGGGAAGAGTGGAAACTGCCCAATATGTCAATGTCCTGAGGATCCAAGACACATTGTGTTCCAGTGTAGGATATTTCAGAATGAGAGGCGTGCGATTCTAGGATCAGCAATTATAGAAGGCAGTTCCAACTTCCTTCACTCAATAAATAAAGATAGGGTATGTGACTTAAGCAGATTTTTGGATGAATTTAAGATGAGGTTATAAACAGGTGTGAATAGACATTTTTTTTTTATTTCCATGATTTAGTTATTAAGTTAGACCAGAACAGAAGACCAGAACTTGGTTATTACTTTTATTAATGTTTTTGGTCTGCTGCAGTATATAATATTTTCATTAACATGTGACTAAATATAGTTATTTGGAAAAAATGGGTCACAAGTCTTGGAGTCAAAAAAAAAAAAAAAAAAAAAGGTTACTAGAATAAAAGAGGAGGGCTATTAACAACAGCTTTTGGTAAGACTTGAGGCAAAATGAAATAAAAAAAAGGGCTCATCCATTCAACAATGCAAGTTACTGAAAAAAGTTCCATTACTTATATTATTTAAGCGAAAAACATTAAATGGCTCGCTGTTTACACAAACCTAATTTTTATTTAAATCCAAAAAATTGAAATGTTAGTATAATTGAAATTGGGAGAAAATTTAAGATATTATGAGCCACCCTCTTGAATACCCATATTGAAATATAGCTTATGATGATATATTTACCAATAAGAACCATCTAGGGTCATTCTAAGCAGAATTTAATGCCCTATAATTCCAAAAGCGGAAGATGTTTTCAATATTGTGAGTACTTTAAGAGTTACAATCATCCAACATTCACCGTCATGGTAAATGTACCCTCTCCCTCAACACTTTCCTTAGCAGAACTCTGCCGAGGGGGAAACCTAGGAGAGTCATATTGGAATAAAAATGAAGCCATTTTTTTCTTCTTTTTGTTCTTAACCCCTTCTTCATTTTTGTTGAATGGCAAGCGGACATGAGGATCTTCTATATTCCTCTATAAGAACTCTTTTACTGCACAGGGTGCATTTTAAGACTGTTTTGTGTCAGTCACAAATCTGTCTCTTGTAATGGGGCTCACCAGTTTCGTTAAATCAGTTGGGTTAAATAAGCAGTTCCTAATTTAAGTTAGTCTAATCTAAGGCAGTCAATATGTGTTTGCCACAGAGGTGACCGTCCGGTTGGCATGATTGTTTAAAATAGTGGATTAGTGCAGTGCTTGAGGCTGTCAAAGAATTTAATGTGTCTACGTCTAATGAATTCAGTGAATGTTGGAACGTCAAGAGCGGTATGCCGTAATCAGCTTTAGTTCTTTGTAATGTCGTGTGTTTCACAATACATCTTAGTATACCGTTCTGAAACTGTTGGAGCTTTTTTGCTGAGGAACTTGATATGTCTGTGATCATCGGCACTCCATGAAGAATGGCTGGTCTTAAGATAATATTAATAATAATAATAAGATAATAATTTGAGGCGGAGGGAAAGGTTTATTTAGCAGGTGGTTTAGCCTATAGGACTTAGTCCTAACCGACTTAATCTTTTTTTTGCAATGGCGAGATAGTCTTGGGTACCTGTCGAGGGTGACATCTAAGGACACTATGCGCCGGCCTGTTCTCGCTATTGGCTACCCTATAAACTTTAGGGAGGGGGCTCTTGTTCTTTAGAAAAGAGAAAACTATACAGTCGGTCTTCTTGGGATTAACTGTAATATTTAATCCTTTCAGTTTCCAAGTGACCTCACAGGCCTCCACCGCCTGCCGTAGAGCTCTCTCAGCATATAGTGAGCTACTGTATATAGCTATCTCATCGGCATATGCCGCTACACTAGCTTTCTTGTACTATACTCCAATAGTTTCAGACGTGAAAAAGAAAAAGAAAAAAAAAGGAACCATTAAACCAATAAAGCATGTTATAGCAATTATTTCCGATTTGTTTTCTGATTTTACGGGACAATTTCAAACGTTGTATTTAAGTGTTCATGGATAAGCATATCATCATGTATTAAAACATGTTGGTTCTTTACCTATGTACGAAAATCAGTTTGAAGGTAGTAAGAGCAGCAGTAGTAAAATATATAACAAACATATATCCATCTTCCCTAAAATACTTTTACAGAGCCTGTCTTAGGGAATGGCGAACCGAGAACTAGCTGAGAGAACTAGAGCCTGGACAAGATACCCACTGCTTGTTGGGAATCATAAAAACCTACAAAGCTTATGAGATGAAGTATCAACCATTGAATTTATTTCTAGTCAATGATAGAACGACATTAGCTAATTTTTACTTTCACTTACCTATATATCAAATATATAGAAATGGAAAGTATTGGGATCATCAAAATTTTGTTATTAAAGTAAATAGTATGTCTCTTACCCACAGTTCATAAGGTCCATTTCACATTCTGAGGAATAGACGTTACCATCACTGCCACAGATTTGCTGGTCTGATTTAGTGCAGTTAGTTGGGCATTCAGGTTGCATTGATCCACTTGTACGCTCTTGAGTGAGGCAATAGGCCAATGGTACTTCAAAGACATGTTTCCTATAAAGCCGAAAGGTAATAAAACTATTAATGTAAAAAACATGACATTATTTAATACAATATTTTAGATTATAATCGAAATTAGGAAAACAAATTTAAGTCGGGGGTGAGATAGCAGTGAACTCCTTCAGCCGTCTCGAGTTTGAATCCATTATATATTTTTATTTATATATAAGATACCTTTTTTTTCTAGAGAGATTCTTTTTTATTATTATTAAAATTTTATGTTTGATGAAATGTTTAATTTAATAATTGTAAATAGTTTAGTTTTAAGAACTTTCCTACATAGTCTTTTTTTTTTTTTTAATTTGGTTTAAGGCCTCTACCCAGAAGGGTAATTGGCGTGAATAACTAAAGTTGAAGTTATATTGTAGTAAACGGTGTCTTCAAGAACTGGAATAACAGCTCTCTTTCTTCATCATCCCCTAATGCCTCGTTCAAAGATTGGGAGGTTTATTTTCTTCCTTTGTTTTTCATATTGAGGACATTCTAGTAGCATGTGTTTTACTGTTAGTGGAGTTTTGTCGCAATTTGGACCTTAAGAGATAACGAATGTGCCCTATTCTAAGTCGGCAAAGATCACTTCACTCCTTGATGTTCTGCAATTTGTTTTCCATTTTTCGCAATTAACTTTAATTTGCTATCCATGCTCATCCAGTGTTTCTTCATTCCTAACTAATATTTGAGTTTTTTTTCTTTTTACATGGTTCACTTATTCTACTAGGGTAGGATTTTAAGGGTTATCATTTTTTCCCTGACTACTCCTATTGCTAGTGTCCTAGAGGCACTCCAATTGTCATGGCAATCAGTTTAGGGATGGAATGGCGTTCCTGTTTTCAATTGCTTCTTTACATTCATTATCAAACTATCCATTCCTTCTTCGAGGTTCAATACTTCCAACAGTTTCTGCAGCTACAGTTGTGATCATCATCTCTATTGTGTTCCACTCTTCGTCAATAACCCTTCATCTGCACGGGATGCTCGATTATTTTCCTATCCATATTTTCCCCAAACATAAATGCTGTTTCTTCAATCTTTAGTTTTTCTGTATTTCATTTTCTATTTGATGCATAGTGAGATACCGGAATAGTCCTTGTTTTTTGTTTAATTTCATTTCAACTGGATAATGATCAAAGTCAATGCACGGTCCCCTGAAGCTTCTAACATCCATAATACATCTGCGATGCCTATGATTGACACATATGTGAATAATTTAATTCGCACATCTTCCATCGGGGTGCGCTATGTCTGTTTATGGATATTCTTGTGCGGAAAGACTGTGCTCATTATTGTGTACATGTTGGAGGCTGCAAACTGGATTTTTCTTTCTAAGTTAGTGATACTATGTAAACTGTGCATTCCTATTGTTGGCTTGTAGACCTCTTCTTTCCCTATTTTGGCATTTAAAGTCACCTGCGATGATGTTTATGTCTTATTGGGGAAATGAGATGTAAAGAGTCGTCCAACTTCTAAGAGAGTCCTCACATTCCACGTTATTAATTAGTAGATTGTAGATGTATCTATATGACCTATGCTGGGTCGTTCCCGTTGATAATTCCAAAATCCGAAGCTGTTTTGTTGTTGTGCTTACATAACAATGTTTTTTTTCATAGATGGGGTTGTTGGCCCCATACTGAAACCCTACCCGGGCTTATCTTTTATATATATATATATGTTTTACCGCTATATACATCTATGCATTTTTCTTCGTTGTTTCTCAAGATGGCATATTCGATGCTTCTAAGGTGGGAGAAAGTGTAGTATATGCTGTAAACAATAAGTTGAATCTGCACCTGTTTCACCTAGCAGGGTAGAGCTCCATATTTAGTGGATAAGCTACAACCGTCATAAATGCTCTCTACACAGCAGATTCCGTGACAAAATGGTGGTTTCTTGAATCAGATTCGCAGTGTTTTGGAAGTGAACCATGTAATAAAACAATGCAAATATTAGCCAGAACGGAAGAAACACTGGATAAGCATGGATAGCAATTAAAATAAATTAAAGATAAAGTGGAGTGAAGTGATCTTTGCCGACTTAGAATAGGTCATTGTCGCTATTTCTTAAGGTCCAAGAGATCAACCATAGATCAAATCTTTACTCTTCAAAAAATCAATGAAAAGATGTGGGAATACATACTGTCACATGGAGTTATTCGTGGATTTCAGGGCAGCTTACGATAAGACCTATAGATCCATTGTATATGAAGCCATGTAAGAAGCAAAAATCCATTCTAAACTGATTGCCATTACAATGACTTTGAAATGCCATTACAATCCCTCCTAAACTGATTGCCATTACAATGAGGCACTCCAATTGTATGATAAGAGTAAATTGGGAGATGTAAAAGCCGCCCTTGGAAATAAAGAATGGACTCAGACAAGGAGAAGCCTTGACCTCGCTACTGTTCAACCTGGTTCTTGATAAGGTTGTGAAGAATGTAACATTGGAGGGTAACAGCACAATCATCAATAAATCATTGCAGTTAATGGCATACGCAGACGATGTGATGACTTTGGGTAAAAGTAGACAGGTAATAGAGGAGGCGTATGTTTTTTTTCAGGCTAGAAATAAATGTTGGAAAATCCAAGCTGATGGTTATAGAAAGGAGACGTCAACACCCATCTTACTACAACATAGAAATGGAGAAAGAGTTGGGCATATTTATATTTATAAATAGGATTACGACTTTATTTTTATCTTAATTTTTATGTGAATCTGAATAGAAATTTATTTATATCACAATATTTTTTAATACGAATAGAAATAAATTCGTACTCACAAGTGTGAATACAATTAAATTCGTAATCACAGGTATGAATACGAATACGATCGTATTCGCAAATTCTTCTGTAAATACAAATAAATTTAGAGGGATTCACAAATTCACAAATAAATTGTGAATATTCATATCTAAATCTGTGAATACGGAAAAATTCACAAATTGAATTCTGATTTTTTTTAAAAAATAATTATTTCGGAATAAATTTCTTTTCGGAAATCTCCATATTGCGCAATACCGTGCGATTTGCACGAGCGGCATGCAAGCTGCCTCTGGTGGAGTGGTAAGTTCAAGTCGCATTCGAGCTACTGACCCACTCGCACATGACGGTAATTGGCATGGCCAGCTCGCAAAGGAAAACAGCCGATTAGTCACAAGTGCTTTTCCTCTTACTGTATCACGTCAGGAACCACTTCGATATTTAAACATGTTATTGGAGATTTTCAAAGAATGATTTCTTCAAATATTTTTGTATGAGGTTTACATAAGATTTAGTATTTCCTATAATACTCCAAACCAGTACCCTAAAAAGGAAAATTAAAAGACTTTGAGATGAAATTCATTAAAATAATAACTGAAGCGATCAGAAATCAAAGTAGGTACCAACCAGGGAAGAGAATGGCCAATAATGAAATGCTTACAGAAACAGCTTAGTCCATATCTCACAAAGCGAAGGCAGATGTTAAAGAGATGGACATCTAGCTTCAAGCTATATTGTTGGAAGCTTTAAAAAACAATAAATGTTACAAGGAGCAGAGGGATAGATAAATTCAACAACGATTCTGCAGATATTGCCGATGCTGCAGATATTGCCGTAGCTCAGCAAGCCAAGGTTTTAACTGTTTAAATCTTAATTATAGAAAAAATCTGGTGCGTGCGCGCAACACACAACTTTCACTTACCAACTTACTTAGATTAGAAATTGACGTGTTTTGCTAATTATCATTTCCCAAAGTCACACATTTTTCTACATTCATATCTTATTTTTGTTAATCGTTAAAGCCGTTTTTGAGTAAATAAAAAAACCCGTGAAAATGATACAAAATTTATTAAGTAAAGTCCCCCCTCCCGTAGATCAATTTTGATGAAATTTTTAGTCATGTCTCGGGCATATGAATACATCAAATACCAAGTTTGATCAAAATCGTTAAACCGTTTTTGAGTAAATAAAAAAAACATGTGAAAATGGTACAACATTTATTAAGTAAAGTCCCCCCTCCCGTAGATCAATTTTGATGAAATTTTTACAGTCACATCTCGGGCATATAAATACATCAAATACCAAGTTTGATCAAAATCGTTAAAACCGTTTTTGAGTAAATAAAAAAAAAACGTGAAAATGATACAAAATTTATTAAGTAAAGTCCCCCCTCCGGTTAATCAATTTTGATGAAATTTTTACAGTCATATTTCGGGCGTGTAAATCGATCAAATACTCAGTTTAATCAAAATCGTTAGAGCCGTTTTTGAGAAAATCGAAAAAAACGTAAAAAGTTATTAAATAAAGTACCCCCTCCCTTTGAGCAATTTTGATGAAATTTTTGCTGTCACATCGCGGGCAGATACCTACACTAAATACCCAATTTCAGGTTCCCTCGGTTTATATTTTTTGAGCTAGTCTGTTCACACACACACGCACACACACACACACACACACACACACACACACACACACACACACACACACACACACACACACACACACACACACACACACACACACACACACACACACACACACACACACACACACACACACACACACACACACACACACACACACACACACACACACACACACACACACACACACACACACACACACACACACACACACACACACACACACACACACACACACACACACACACACACACACACACACACACACACACACACACACACACACACACACACACACACACACACACACAAACACACACACACACACACACACACACACACACACACACACACACACACACACACAGACAGACACACACACAGACCATTTCGCGGGACTTGGTTATTTCGACTCAGGGGGTCCCAAAACGTGTATTTCCGTTGAAAACCGGAAGTCGAAAATTTTCACGATCGCAATACTTCCACTTACTATATATTTCATATATAGGTAAGTGAAAGTAAAAACAGTTGGGTTAAACGATTGGTTTAGTTCAAAATTATTCAATATTTCAACATCATTTAAAAAAGTGTAAAATTAAAAAAATGTGAAAAAAAAATAAATTTTAAACATTTACTATTTGGTTATTGTATTGTGAATTACACTTGCTTTAAAAAAATTGGTGAAGTTACCCCGTTTCCAGTGTACCATGACTAATGCAGTATTTGATTTTTAAACCATAGTTGAAGACTTGTAAGTTGTGGTGTTGTCAAAGAATTTTAATACACTATCCGTTAAAAATACAAATTAGGAAAAAATTTTTTCCCGGATTACAATGTATGAAATAAAATCCAAAGATATCTTTATATATGTGTGTGTCTTTTACCTTTATGTAAATCTATATTTATTTTATAAAGGTACATAAATATTTATTTTTTTCCTTAAAGACTTATAGCACACATAGCTAGAAAGTCGTCATGCACCATTACCTTGTAATGAACCATAATTTCCATGAGGATAATTTATCAGCCGTATTGTTTCACACATCGGTCTTGCTCCTTGTATTATAGTTGTTCAGGTTTTTTGTATATTTGGCATTTGTTAACAGACTAAAGAGTCACCTAAATTACAAAAGAGACTATTTATTTATAAAATGTTTGGTCTTTCACAGACGCATTGCGGTTCCCGGTAAGGGTACAAGGGTTAGGGTCACTCCTGGGTCCGGCAAATAGGTTTGTAAATAAACGATGATTATCTTGATTTAACACTGACCAAAACTTAGTAAATGTGTGCATACATAGAAACTAACCCACAGTTTTTGGATTTCATACGGCAAGGATTGCTGTAGAGGACCCCATCACTTCCACAAACTGGCTTAGCATTTCTCCAGCAAGATTCTCTACAATGCCTAGTTGTTTGACAGTGCTTCTTAGATGTTCTGACAACTCCCTGACTGCAAAAATAATTTCATATAGAAAATTGAATTTTGTACAGAGTAAATATGAAAAATCACAGAGCTGAAATATAACTTACCCACAAGTCAATTGCTTCATTATACAAGTGTTAGAGTAGACATTGCCGTCACTTCCGCATATTGGACCATCTTTAGGAGCTTGGGCACAGTCTACAGGACAGTTTTCCCGATGTGCTGATATGTTGTTACATGCACCAAGATGGGAAACGGAGATACCGACTCTGAAAAAGAAGTTTTGGTATATGTTAAGAATAAAACCTTTAGAGAAATCAACATAACGTGTTTAAAATTTTATCTGTCATTTTTAGGACAGTAGGCATGGAACAGAAGGTTAAACCAATAAATTTAAAAAAAAACAACTGAATAGTGACATTTTTATAATGGTTTTGTGACAAGTATGAAAACACAACGGTAACACCAAACCATCAAAAGTGCACATCCATTTTAAGAAATATTATGATGCCATTAAATTTTTTAAGAAACACCCTAATCTATTTATATGTCTTTATTTCTTTCACTATTTTTTTTATATTTATATTATTTATTATCATAGCAATGTAGAAACTTCTCTTTTTTAAGACTCTCTAACTTAAACATTTTTTTTGGAATTATGTTAAATAGGTACTCATTAAATGTCATGTTTACAAGATCTTGTATTTTTTTACTCTGGCACCTTTCCTAATTCAGATAACTTTTTATACTTGTTCAATAATTCCAAATATTTTATTTTTTAAAAGAAAAGAATGGCCACCGTCGGGAGTCGAACCCGCGTCTCCTGCGTAACATGTGAGGTTCGCTGCCACTGCGCCCCCTATAGATCACAGCCAAGCCGAGTCAATCCTCTCTCTTCACTGATCTCCTTTTTCCGGTCTGGCGGCGTATCGCGGATGTTACGCGGGAGACCCGGGTTCGACAACCAGCGAAAGCCAATCTTTTTTTTTTTCAAAATAAAATATATCGTCGTCACCAAGCTATAGTAACGAATGTGCAACTAAAAACCTATGCATATTCGTTACTTTAGCATAGTGACGACGATATAATACTTTTGAAAAAAATAAAATGTGATTACCCACAAAGAAAATCATTAAATTAATATATTAATCTTTTTATACTTTTTTTTTATTAATTCCTCTTTGTGTGCGTGTAGGAAGGTGTTTAGAATCGAAAATGTTTGACCTTAGAATCCTCTGCGCCTGCAAATTTATGCCAAACGCTATTAAGTTTCCTTGTTCATGACATCCTATAGCTTTTTACTCTCTTCATAACGATCGCATTTATTTAGGAAAATAATTTTCAGGAAAGCAAATTGGAATATCGGGATCAGAAATTCGAGTGCATCATTGAAGAATTTGGATTAAGGCAGGTATTAAGCTAAAAGCTGTCTAGTTTTTTGGGTAGTGTTATTAGATTAGAGAGAATGGAGGGTAATATTCCTTAATTTCCGGCTTTTGCTAACTAAATTCCTAAATTTTTATTTATTTATAATATTATTTCTTTCACCAATCAATTCCTGTATCCTAAAATTCTTTATTTTTAGAAATTCACCAGAAACTTATGGGCCACATTTGGAAAGACGAGCAATTTAAAAATCAGATTTCGAGTTTAAGATATGAAATCACCAAAAATGTATTTAAAAAATGATATTTTTTAAATGCTACTTTTTCCTCGTTTTTTGATAATCTTTTTCCTTTCTTACCGTGAAAAGTTCAAAATTAAAAGAAAAATTTATATTATTTTAAAGCTTACAGGTGCCTCTAGTTTTTATAGTAGTAACAAAAATATACGTTGATGTCATAAATTTATGATCTTATAAACATTTGTAGGTTTTTTTTGCCCAAAAAAGTTCCTAGTACCCATTATTATTAGGCACTTAAAATAACTTTTTTTTACATTTTATGTACCCAATCTTAATGAAAATGTAGTAAATTTGTCATGATAAAAAATACCAAATTTCTATTTAAACTGTGTAAGAAATTTTCAATAAAAACAACTACCAGCTGAAAAATCACTAAAACAGCGATTAATGGAAAAGAGTGGACCAGAAATAGTCCATGCTTTTAAAAGAACCTTCATTGTTTGTAGTTTATTTATCCGAAACACTCTGTATAATACTCAGATTATACTTATTTTCTTAATATGAAATTCTCGATCCTAAAATATATTTCGGAGATTACTATTTGGCATGTAGGATGGCAATAGATGCAATACATGTGAAGACAGAAAACTTATGTTTTAATTGGACACACTGACCAAAATTTGTTTTACCTTTGGTTTTAAAAAGGTCAAATATTTGAATGGGGCATTACTTGATGACACAACTCATTCATCAGAATCGGACAACTGTCCCCTACTCTACATAGAAACAGAGTGGGAAGACTGTGCAGATGACTGAGAAGATGACTGTGCGTGTTTTTTCGCAGCGAGAAAACTGCTTGGTGTCAGACATTGGAAGGCAGGAGCAGCAATGAACAAATTGGCTGTCTATAATGAAGCAGACCAAGTCTTAAATGGCTGGGATGCAGTTTTGCTAACTAATTATTAGCCCTATTTTGTTTTATTTTCTTTATTATTGTTAATTTTATTAATTCTTAATATTTTAAATCAATTCATCAATGATTTTAATTACATAAAGTACAGTATTAATCTTCAATTAGAAGAAGACTGAAAAGACCACTAAAATAATGAAGGAAGGTTCCCAAAATTATAAGCAGGTAGGGTCTCAAAATTATTTTTATATATTTACCTTTATAGAGTCACAGTCATATTGTATTATTGCTGACGTTTCGCTCGTCTGCGAGCATTTTCAAAGCTAAAAAGACCAAAAAAGGGGAAAATCACATTTTTTTTGGTTAAATTTTTTTTACAAATAAAAATATTATGAGTAAACAACAATACAAACATAGGAACTTAATCTTACCAATTTTTCAACAAAATTCATAAAAAGTTCAAAATTTTAAAAAACTGTATTTCATTTGGTAAGAATAATTAGAACTAATATATATATATATATATATATATATATATATATATATATATATATATATATATATATATATATAAAGAATACGGTAGTAACATGGTAGTGAAAAAAAAAACAATCCTGCTATTATTATCTTGCTAATGGATTGAGCTAGAGTAATCACAAGGTGGTATTAAAACTATAAACAGGGAATGATATCAGATGGTGTCTAACTAAATACAGATATTTCAAAAGAAAAATTAAAATCACAATAATAATCATACTCAATTAATAAAAAACTCATATTTTAAATAATTTATTTTTGAAGAGAAAAAATTTGGCTCCGCCGGGAATCGAACCCGGGTCTTCTGCGTGACATGCGGGATTTGGCACCGTTTGGAAGCGAATCCGTGGTGTAATGGTTAGCATACCGCGCATGTCACGCGGAAGACCCGGGTTCGATTCGCTGCGGAGCCAAATCTTTTCTCTTCAAAAATAAATTATTTAAAAAATAGGTGGTTACCCACAATGATGGTTAAATTAATATAAAATAATTTAAAAAATTGACGAACGTCAACAGATTCCCAAAATTGGACAAAAATTGTCCATCTCCCGTAAATACTCGCAAAAATTTGCGAGATCGTGGGAGAGGTGTCAGTGAAGAGGAAGGATTTGGCACCGTTTGGAAGCGACTCCGTGGTGTAATGGTTAGCATACCGCGCATGTCACGCAGAAGACCCGGGTTCAATTCCCCGAGGAGCCAAATCTTTTCTCTTCAAAAATAAATTATTTAAAAAATAGGTGGTTACCCACAATGATGGTTAAATTAATATAAAGAACTCATAGAAACAGCAATATCACAGTTTTTTTTTTTAAATTAATAGAGGTCTAAAAATTGAGTATGATTTTTATTTTAATTTAATTTTTATTTTGAAATATCTGTATTTAGTTAGACGCCATCTGATATCATTCCCTGTTTATAGTTTTAATACCACCTTGTGATATTAATTTTTATGTGATATTAATTAATTTTAAGTGCAATTATTATCTAGCTCAATCCATTAGCAAGATAATAATTGCAGGATAGTTTTTTTTCACTACCATGTTACTACCGTATTCTTTTTTTTTTTTTATATATTTATATATACTAGTTTTAATTATTGTTACCAAATGACATTGAGTGTTTTAAAATTTTGAACTTTTTATGAATTTTGTTGAAAAATTGGTAAGATTAAGTTCCTATGTTTGTATTGTTGTTTACTCATAAGGTTTCTAATTGTAAAAATTTTTTAACCACAAGACTGTGATTTTCTCCTTTTTTGGTCTTTTTAGCTTTGAAAATGCTTGCAGACGAGCGAAACGTCAGCAATAATACAATATGACTGTGACTCTATAAAGGTCAATATACAAAAAAAATTTTTGAGACCCTACCTGCTTATAATTTTTGGAACCTTCCTACATAAAGTACCTTATTTATTAAATAATTTCAGCTGGAGCGTGATCGAAATTATTGAGGGATCTAATTACATAAGTTCCGAATTATTGGTTAAGATACGTATTAAGATAATTGTTGACATTTTCGTTCTGTTAGTAAACGGAAAAAAATTCAATTTTTCTTGGTTATATTTTATTTAGTATCTCTCTGTATATCTGCAGCAGCTAGACCATTCAAATGGCCATCCATGATTATTGTAAGTGTCTAACGGCTCAGAATAATAAATGCTTAAATAAATTCTTCATTCATAGAGCTATACATTTAAAAAATAAATTTAATTGTCAATAATTATAACTAAATGAAAAAAAAGAAAGGTTACCTGCAAGCTTCAACTTGAAGCATACACCTGTTTAGGTAGGTACGGCCATCAGTACCACATACGGGATCACGTTCATTGCCACACCGATGATCGCAGTTGGAGCCATGGGCTCGTTGACAGAGTCCTTGCTTTGTTGAGATTTGCACTCCTATAAATTTCTTCATAAATCATACAATCTAATAATTATTATTAATAAATTTGATTTATTATTTAGCTAAATCGTGTGTTTCTTCTTTACATCAGGAATACCAAAACAACCCCCCCCCCCCCAATAAATATATATACAAATTTACAATGGAACAAACTAGATCAATCATTCCCTTCTTGAACACTTACTT